>JAQIWN010000041.1:0-69770 GCA_034699025.1 Entomobrya cf. arborea Gr-Col-00668 | reverse complement strand
CATTGACAGTCAGTTGGGACGGGCTTGATAATTCAAATCAGCCTAGTTCGCGGTATAAAATCCCGGCAAAGCCTTAACACAGTAAATTGTAATTTATTTAGATCATGTATCATAATTGATTATCATATTTTTTTCAAAAGAAAATCATAAATTTTCAAAAGATTGGTTTGTTTTCAGAAGAAAAAAGGAGGAATCATTTTTGCCATTTTGGTTTTTGTAGTTAATATTTTTCGTTAGGAAAATAATTAACTAATTCCACAAGATCTACCAACTAATTAATATAATACTTAAGTTAAGTAGTTGCATAATTCGATAACATCGAGCGAGACAATAAATTTTTATTTGTTTAAATATTTAGTATTTTTGTATCACGTATGAGCCACATAGCATATTGTACTCAGGGTAACCACCGAACACGTTTTTGAATTAAAGTAATTTCGCATTTTTACTTTATACAATTTTTTAACTACTTATTTTCCGAAAAAAAAAACATTTTAATAAATTCGAGACTCTTAAACTTTCGATTGTCCCTTTTTCTAAAAAGTAAACTAACTACAGTTACGACAGTTATAAAATAAGTATAATTTGCGACGCGATATATATTTTCTTAAAAAAAACGAAGATTCATTTTTTCTCTCACGCTATTCTTCTTGTGGACATGGACGGATGTCAATACTTTTTACGCCCTCGGTTACTTTTAGTCTGAAAATAGTCATCCGGGTAGGATTCGCCCGGATCAACGACAAACTCATTTAAAACCTCTTGAATTGTTTTGTTGGTTATGTGGGCAGAGCCAGCGGCCGCACTGGCTCCTGATGGGCCAGCCGCTTGGAAGGAACTACTTCCCCCGCTTCCTTGACCATCACTCTGATAACCAGATGAGCTGAGATAACCGTCGTGGTTCTCTAGGGGCTGGAGATATTGCTGGAGTGTCTCCGAGGTGAAGACTGGGGCAAGAAGAACCTCCTCCTCGTCCATGTCGGGACACCGACTTGTCATAATCTTTGCCCCCACGGGATACTTTTGCGCCAGAGATTCGTCACGAGTTTTAACAAGCTTTGTGATAAGCTTCGCAGATTCCTTTGAGAAAAGTGTGTCGTAGTTGACATTCAAATTTTTGTGGCTTAACTACAAATTCAAATGAAGAAGAAAATAACTAAATTATCACCAACAATTAAGTTTATCACTAAATTTTAAATGTAGGTAGGTTAACTGGCTTACCAAGGCAAGTACGGCATAAAAATGACGACATGTTTCCGAGTTGTCGATTTTCTTCATGTGAGAAAAGATGTCGATGAGTCGAATCCAGCTACTCGAGCCATCAATGCTTCCAGCGATTGACGACCTTCGAGAAGCAGACATCAAAGGCCAATTCTCAGGCCTTCCCGGAGATTGCGCACCTTCCGGAAGTAGAGCAGAAGAGCCCGATGTTCCAGGTGTGATGGGCGACAAGGGACATGCAAATAAGTCATCCCCCTCACCATCCTGACTTTCTTTGAATGTCACGTCCATCACCTCCATTTCGTACTTTTTGACGTCAAATAAACCCTGTTCCGCCTCCCGAATCAGCACCGCTTTCACTTTGTCTTCGAATTCCTTAATGCGTCGAAACACACCCTTGTCACTATCCGCTCTCTGATCAAACAATTATTTAAATGGGTAATTAACTATCGTGTTTCATTACAAGCACAAGTTATTTTATTTTAATTGTTTGGAACTTACAACGTGCCACTTTTTGTAGCGACTACAAATTATCTTTTTTAACGTGGCAATCATTTGGGACACAGGCACCTCTGCATCCGCTTTCGACTGCTTGCCCTTCCGATACTCCTCCGTCGCCTGGAGTCGCACTTGACTGAGAAGTTCGTTAATGGACGACAAAGTTTGGTCCGTTTCAGACATTTGTGAGTCGTTAAGCTGACTACTAGCCGGTGGTGGCATAGAGGCATCCTCACATGTTGATAGTCTATCAGTACCAGCTGATGTCTCAGAATTACCTGTCCAATTTAAAACATAATTAAAAGTTTTAAAATATGCGCTCTTAATTAGCCTACTCTGGTGATAATTAAATAATTTACATGCTTGTTTTTTTTTACCTTTGTCATCTTTTTCTTCATCTTTCTTCTTCACCAAAACACTGTTTTGGCTTAGAAGAGAGACCGCTTGAAGGAATTTTTGTTGATAAGCTTTGAACATGTCTTGTTGCATGAGACCGTAGTCAAATGGCAACTTGTGCATTTCCTGGATAAGCGCATGGAAACTTTCTTGTACGTCGTCAGGTAGGTGGTCCAATGTTTCGTATTGATGGCTCCCATCACCCGATAAGCTTGATGAGGACATGGCAAGTTGAAGGGCCGACTCCAGCTCACTTTTCTCCTTATTCTCGAGCCCCGCTTCACCAGAAGAATTACAAGGCAGGTCATCCCCGTGACAAGCCTCACAACCGTCTTCAGTGTCGTCGTTATTGTTTATCACAACCTTCTTCCGCTTCCGGCCCACTTGAACTTCTAAAACAGGTGGCATGATTTCGTCGAAATCGACATCCCCATGGATCTTCTGGTATTCAATCAGCTGGTTCCATTCTTCAATGCAAGAGATCAGCTGTGGGGGGTCATCATCGAATTTCCGCTTCTTTAGTTTGTACTCTCGCTCGTTTACCTTAACAAGGAATTATGACAAAGATAACCAGTTAAAATCTGTTACATATTCAGCTCAATCTTCTCTCCATCTTATCATTCATCATTCCTGTCTTTAATTTGCTATAGCAATTTGTTGTATTTTTTAGGTTTACTTGTAAGGAACGAGAAATATCACACTACTTTATATTGAAAATATTATAGTCTGTTCGTCCGGCCTAATTTTTATGAAGTTACAAATAAATTGCGTTGCGTAAAACATTTATGAAATCTACTCTACATTAAGCAATGTATCACATTTAACATTAAAGTTAGTTTGTAAAACACGATGAACAATTCAAAAAATAAACTGTTACAGCGCCTACGTGCGTGGGTAAAAGCGAATTCCAAAAATCGAAATTTTCAATCGATATCATTCCAGTTTCCTAATTACCCACTCCTACACTTGTAGTGCTAAAATTTCCACTATCACATGCAGAAACTATACAAATTAATTTTAATTAAATTCTGATAACATGTTTTTTTTCTAAACCAAGTGCCTCATGTTGCATGTAAAAGAAAAATCGGTATGCCAAATCATATTTTTAAAAATAATAGCATTGAGGCCACCAACATGTTAAACGTTAAGCTTCTACATACTAACCTACAACATAAATTATGGTTACACTCTCTAAATTCTTAAATATTACAATTTTATTTTTAATTTCCCCTTTAAAATGATAACTATCTGCATACATCGTGGCAAAATTAGTCACTATAATATTATTAGAGTTCTGAAATTTCTTTTTTTACTTTAATCAAAAATAACCTTGTTTGTGAGGCACATAATAAATAACTGTACTTCGCTAGTCTTTCTTTTTTAAATTACCAACATAATAAAATAACACGCGCACCTTCTTCACACCTTTAACAAGTTTTATTTGGGCATACACAGTACTTCATAAATGCAAAACTGTAAAATAGATAAATAAATGCAACTCTCATTTGAAATGGTGTTCATATTTGAGTAAATAATTAAGTAGTATCATGATAATAATAATATTATGCACGTGAGAATCTCATTCTATAAATTACAAGTATTCCAAACAAATCAAAACTCAAAAGCCATCCTCCTCCTCCTCATTCTCCCCACTAAACATGCCACTCTCATTTATATTCACCTTCTCGAGATTGAGAATATTTCGCAGGCGTTCACTTTGACGCCGGGTGCAACGAGTCGGGATCCCCTGAAGAATCTCGTTCTGCAACTGCTGGACCTCCTCAACAGTCGGTTCCTTCACCTCTGCAAATTTTAACCAAGAAAATAAACACATTTAGCAAATTACATTAGATAACTGCATAATTATGTTTAGTGCTCATTTAAATACTTAATCGCTCACCTTCACCTTCCTTCTTCTTCTCAGTTCCAGGAGCCGCTTGTCCATCAGCCAACTTATCAGCATTTTCACCTTGTTCCCCAGTAGCTGCTGTCCCTTCTGCTGCAGGTACTTCCCCATTCTCTTTATTCTCCCCGTCAATCAGACTCCCTTCCAAAAAGCCCGAATCCCCACTGTCATCTTTACAGATTTCATTCGCCGCCTCTGAAGCAACACCCTCTTCCATAGACTCCAAAACCTGAGAGCCTTCAACCTGCCCGTTCTCATCCAATTTATCTTTCTTCTCCTCCGCTGCACCCTCCTCCGCATTCTCATCATTAGTCTTGCGTTTACGTCCCTTAGTCGGAATCGGCATTCTTTAAAAACACAAGAACACATATATTAGCTTACATCCCATTAATTATATATTTTCACAAGAAATTGTTATAATTGCATTATGAAACTTACTTTCCACCAGAAATGCGGTTACACGCGGCCACCACAAACGCATAAGTGTCGTCGACTTGCGAACAGTACAACTTGGTACATCCCGAAATCAAGAGGGCGGCCTCCGCTAAATCCATTTGGTGACCCTCCTTTTGGATAGATTCGCATACATTATCCATCACCTAAGTCATTTAAATGATTCAATCTGTTAAATTACATGGCCACTACTTTGAAATAATATTAGTTTTGTTGTGACCACGAACCTCTTGCATTTCAGGAGCGAACGGATCATCAATTTTCTTAAGTTTCATTATAGTCTCTTTGGACTTCGCTGAGAGGCGATGCCCGTAAGCATCCACCTCTTCACACTCTGCGGAGGCGGTTGTATCCCGCTTTTTCCTAGGTAACGTTTTAGCCCTTACTTTCGGCGGGCGGGTACGCTCGGGCCTTTGTCCAACGT
The DNA here is from genome assembly GCA_034699025.1 of Entomobrya cf. arborea Gr-Col-00668. NCBI lineage: Eukaryota > Metazoa > Arthropoda > Collembola > Entomobryomorpha > Entomobryidae > Entomobrya > Entomobrya cf. arborea Gr-Col-00668. Next base: position 64,872 of record JAQIWN010000041.1, on the reverse strand, counting down.
TCATTTTCGCCTTTGATCCTACTGCGGATGATGAAGGTTGCGGTGGAGGTGGATCCGGTGGGACTGGAGGGGATATCTCAACAACGCCCTTCTTTTCAATACTACAAAACAGAGAAATAATTACGTTCAATTACCAAAACTTAAATTAATTACTTTACTCCACTAGTTGTAGTAATACACCTCTTTATTTCGATACACAAGTCGAAAAATGTGGATGATTAGTTAATCTACGCAATCTAAGTATTATTACCGTAGTAAAAATCGATTTAATGATTAGTTGCACCGGTAAAAACAAGGTCACATCCGAGTAATTAGTTACTAGTTAACTGACAGATTGACTTGACAAGTGAACAGAGTGACAGGAGGGAACGATGCATGGAATATCTTCGATGCAATACAAGTGGATAGACAGAGAGTCGGTCGAAAGAAGACAGAAGCAGTGAAATCAAGTTCAAAACTAGCTGCCATGACAATCAGGAACATTAAATTAGTTTAGGAAAATAAAAACTAGATGTCGCCAGTGCAATTTCCTTGTAACCTCTAATAAATCCACTTGACACGCATTACTTTTCAGTTTTCAATGGCATTCCAATTTGCTATGCATTGCATCACTGGCACTGGCATGTCCACTGGCTTGTTCAGCTCAACAAAGGCCAAAGGCTATCGCTTCACTAATTTTTTCATAGCTTTCCAATGAAACCTATTACTTTTGAAGCAACCTCTATGACTTAACTATTGACTATGACATGTTAGTTAACTAACTGAAGTTCGTAATTAAAAACATAATAATAAACAGTTAATTACTCACCTGATATCCATGTTTAGGAAGGAACTCGTTCTTTTGTAACTTTTTCTATAAACTTTTGTACTTTTTTCACTAATAAACTGAATAATTATCTATTATCCACCCACATTATTCTAAAATATTTAACAGTTTGTCGACAAGTTGATCCCTAGTTTGAGCACTGCACTGAATATAATTATGTAACAACTCAATTTTTAGTTCCTAATTAACGCTTTTTTATTGCGGTGGTGGAACCACCGGCAAGCCAAATCACTAAATTAAACTGACCGATGGCTAATAATTAATTAATTAACTTAAATGTTCTCTTTTTACTAAATAAAACTTTAAATTAAGTGTTGAGTAGTAACTGCTGTTGCCCAGTTGCTTGAACGCTGCTCGTGGAATAATAACTTTGTGTCTTCTTCACTCGACCAAGAAGGAAAGACAATAAAAACTTGCCATTACTACTACTACCACTGTTCATTATAATTAACTTGTCAATTTCTAAAGTCAGCGTTCCCATCTTCTCTCTCGATTATTCTCGGGCGGTGCGGTGGTGGCGCTGATAATAATTAGCTGGTTGGCTGGCGTGCGTGGCGGTGATGTGTTATTTTCTACGACGGTCCGGTTGACAAGGCAACGCTCTTTCCTTGTCTCTTTTTAATTGGTTGAATTTAAATAACCAATCAATAGATTACATCATCAATTTCATTTACCACACCACCAATCACAAAACTCCACGTCGAATATATAATTCTTATTGTCTTTTCAAATTTTACTCCACGCTTCCTTTTTTAATGTGTGCTTTGCACACACTTTTTACTTTTAAACCCACATTAAAACAATTCAATATACTTTAATGCTGTGTACAATTAAAGTTAATACAAGTCACGCCACCTTCCAAACTCAAAAAGTTAAAATTTTATGTGCCCGTCTGCGTCTCCTCCTTCCGATTTCCATTTGAACCACCTTCCCGATTTTAGGGAATTTTTAACATGCAGTGGATGTAGAGATAACTAATTATTAATTTTTTTCCTTCACTAATTATAAAGCATGTACGGTTTGTATACAGTTAAAGAGCGTCGTGGTGGTTCCCTCCTTTTTGCACTGATTGTGCTTTGATTGAGGTGGAGGTAGTGAGGCTGTGAGGGAATGAGGCAGTCACCGTAACAACCAAACTTACTCCCAAATTATTACAGCGTTCGTCCCCACACTTTAGTAATTGCTCATAAATGATAGATAGATAGTAGCAGTGAACAATTAAGTTAGCAGTGCAGTAGAGACTCAGTACTGTTCACTACACACTCAACACACGATAACTCATTAAAAGACAACAAGTTTTACTTCTCAGCCTACAATGTTCACTGTTTGCACACTCATACATATCACCACATCCACAAATTCCACCATCCACCAACATCGCATCAGATAACCTCGTCAATATTGAAAATGCACTAGGTAGACTATTCATCTTTAAAAGACGCTGCTCAGCAGCATAATAGCAGACTCAGCAAAAGAAAAAAAATATAGCAGACGTGAGACAGGTAAACCAGTAGTAATAAAAGTCCAGTTTGGAAATTAAATTAAATGCTAAACTAATTCTCTTCCGCTTTCTTTTCCAGTTTGGCTCGTAATATAAAAATTAAATACATCCAAAGGTTAAATTTTAACCCTTTTTCCTGCGCATAAAAGCAATTGACCTTTGACCTATTATTTAGATTAGCTCAACTGATTTTTGGCTTAAAGTTAAAGTTGAGAATGTCGGACAGACAAAGTTCGACAGACTTCCTTAGGCATACCTAATGTTTTAGTGAGTGGCTGGCACTCGGTGAAAAATGCATTGATTTGGCTGACTTCAGACTTTTATGATATGAAATGGTGTTTGGTATGATGACTATGTGTGCAAACTAAACCACAGTCTACCCTATTTACTTACTTTCATACAACTTGGTTTATTATTGAAAGGGTTAGCCTCCTTTCATACTTCATCCTGTGTAGTCATTTAGTAAGCACTACATACATACCTTCTTGTATGAACGCAACGCTTTTGAAGTACACGTAATATTATCTACCTATCATATATATGATATGCATACACCTCCAAAAGTGTATTAGGTTGACTGACACGCTTTGAAATCCAATGGTCAGGTCAATGGTCGACCAGACATCTCAAATGGGCTATTTGGTTACCAGGGTTTTTATATGAATTTCAGACATTAATTATAATTTTGATGCCAGCTTAACATTTGCTTTTTTTTCTGAATAAAATTATGTAGAAACTTAATTTCTCTTTTTTGAATTCTTAAACAAAAAAATTGCCAATTTATTTATTTTTCTTTTCGAGGAAAAAATTGACAATTGATTCTTTTTAAAAAGTAAAGTTAGTTTACAAAGTTTTCAGTAAAAATGTTTCGGTTATCGGTTTTCTTTTTTTGAATGGGACTTAAATTTTTTTTTCTCGCTTTTCGAAATTACAAATATTGTTTTTAAAGGGTTTTTTATAAACTGTTTCTTCTGTAAAAGGTGGATATGTCGATGATCGAATTATCGAATTACCTAAATAATTAAATATTTAATACGTATATAATTATTAATTATGAAAACTTACTTGCTTAGCTCTATCTAAATCTGTATACTTGTATAGTAAGTAATATGTATAGTACGTATAATAGTTTACATTAAATTATTAATAGTAGATTTTTTTTATCTGTAATTATTTCAACTTTAATAGAATATTTTTTTACTGATTGTTCGTTGAAAATGGCACCCATCATCATCATCATCTTTTTTCTATTGAAATAGCAGCAGTATTTCCAATTGTTGATTTAAAAAATTGGATCTATTTTTTTCTTTTTGGTTATCTTGCATTTTTGTTCAATGCCAGTGTGTATTGTCGTAGGTATATTTTAGTCGATAAGCTTCCGCTACAATTACGTTCACCTCGGGGGTTTCCCAGTTTTGGGTGGGCAAATTCTGCAGCAGTAGCATCAATCCCTTCATAAAATAAAAAATAACGAATAGTTAAAAGGGACAATGGGTTAGGTTAGGACAATGTGAAATGAGAGGAATTTAGAATAAATGTTTTTGATGTTTTACCTGAAAGTCCTTTTGTCTGATAAGCTGGTCTCGCCAATGGCGTAGAAATGCGGCGCAAACGTAAAGCAAAACGGATCCGCATCCGTCCGGCTCGGAGAGGTAGGTATCCCAAAGCCTAATTGTACATCTTAACGGCAACTCGCGCATTAGCAAATTATTCATCCAGCGGAAAGAGAACTGGAGGTAGTCGATCTCATGTCTTTGCAGATGATGATGCAAGGGCGCTACAACAAAGAGATGACCCAGTATTAAGTAATTTGGATATTGGAAAGTATTTTGCAATGTGGTATTTATTTGTGATGACTCACCATCAATCCTTTCAATTAGCTCCTTCAACTTCTTCACCTTCTCTTGAATCCCAGTCTGAGCAAAAATGTAGTTGACTTGAATGCTATCCAGAAATTTGGACATGCACCAGTACGAGTCCGCCTCAATATTATTCCGCACATCATCCTTCAGCCTGCTCACGTCAAACGACTCCACTTCCACCTCCGCCGGAAGCACCTCCTCCAGGAAGACTACGAAGAACGGGGTCACCAGGTCGTTCATCCCTTGCACGTACCCTGAAGCTGGATGTCGAATAGCCCAAATGAACAATATCCTCTCAAACAGCTCCTGAACCACTCGTTGTTGAAATAAAGCTATAAGAGGGCACATTCTCGGAATGTCTATGTGAATCTTCAGCCACAAAAAAAAATACAATTTCAAATTAGTTTCTCAGTCTCAATAAAGTCATAACTTTATAATTATTTTTATGTATTTTTCTAACTTGGCGAAAAGTGTCTTGGTGGGACTCCTCCTTCCTGCTGTCGTAGTACTGCTGTACACACTTCCAATACTCTTCCCGTTTCCTCCTCAGCGCTTCCTCCCTTCTCTCCGTGTTGGCTGGGAGGTAGCCTGCGAGAAGTCTCCATGTTGTTCCGCGTACGCTCACCGGCAGTCCAGAGTAGCTAAGGCTTTGCAGCTCCTTCAGATCTGTGCTCACCGCCCCTTCCAACAGACTTCCAATCTTTTCAGCCTTTCCTTTCTCGCTCTCCGTTTCAAGTCTATTAATCACTCGAGGCTTACCCGACGACCCACTTGACCCAGAGCCAGAGATGGAGATACTGTTCATCCTGTGCTGAGGACGCCCGTCTCCATCTCCTCCTCCCCCACACAAATTGTTGTGTACCTCCTCCGATGCGTTTCCATTCGGAAGGGAACTGGATGGGTGGGTGGTGGTAGTGCTGGCGCTCTTGTAAACCTCAATGTTTGCATTTGGACCCGGATATAGAGTAGATGTGGAGTTTGCGGGGGCGGCGGGCATGGTTGCTGCGGGATTGTTCACTTTGTGGGACGACTGGCTGTGAATGTCAGGCTGCTGGACGAATTGGTGGTGGTGCTGCTGATGGTGATGGGGGCCATCCAGTTTTGCACTTGTTGTTGGACTGATTGCTCCACTTCGATGGCTGTTGATTACACTGAGGGCAGTTGATTGAGCCACCTTTTTACTAATTTTAACGTCCGCTAGCGAGTTGAAGATTATAAATGTTAATTAATCTCAATACAAAGCTGTTACAATTTTAATTTGGAAAAAATGAATTATTACACGATGAAATGACAGAGAACTCGTCATCCTCAATATCCCAAGCATCCCGAACGCTATCTTCGAAAACTTGAAAGGAGGAGGAACCACCACCCCCGGAGGAAGACTTTGTCGATTTTGTAGCCCATGACGCTACGCTTTCCTTGCTTGGGCTTGGCCTAAAAATAAATAATTTAACTATTTATATTTAACCAATTCCAATTTGGATTTACTTTTAAATGGTCATTTAAATTACCATCCTGGAACTGTTTTGCTATTCTTCTTCCAGAATGACATTGCTGAGGGATTGTCGGCATTGTTTGCGGAAGGAGCCTCCTTGTTACTTCCACATTTCTCCATTAACCCGTGACGGTGTACTTCGGGAAAGCATGCGGGGTTTTGTTCACACAAATATAATCTTTTATTAGCATTAGCTAAATACTCATAATTAGCTGCCATTTTTTTCTTTAAAAAAACTTAAGCTTTAAAAAATAGAAGACCCAAACAATTATAATAAAGCCAACTAAAAATAGAGTAACAAAAATTACAGCCCAGCTGTTCACTTTTTTTAATTCAAAATGAACCAAAAAATGAGCTGACTTGACTGTACTAACTCCTCAACACATAACAAGCTTAGTTGAAAAGCAATTAAAGTGACATGTAATGTACAAAACAGTTGACTTACACCTCCGATCCTCCTCCCACCAAAAAACCACCAATTGACAGATCCGATCAGCTGACAAAACAATCGGTCCGCCTTAACTACACAAAATTATTATAAAAAACCATGATTAAAATCAAAATCACCTTCAAACTTGATTAAACACCCATAATATTTAAGTAATTACTTTTTAAAATATTAAACTTTAACAACACTGCAAGCCGCCAAAAAATAAATAGAAAAATAACCACACTGAAATGTCTGACAGAAGCACACACTTTTTTTGCAACACTGCTTTGCTCTTGCCCTAATTGCTATTTTTTTTAATTACAACAATTATCCAAAAAGAAAGAGGAAGCAGCGGCAATTAAAATGCCTGTAAAATTAAAGTGTCAACAATACTGAGCGAAATAATTAACATGATAATAATACTAAAATAGCTTTGATAGATATATATTTTTTGAGCTGGCAGTCAGCCTGGCTGTTTAGCTGGTGTAGTGTGTAGAGTAGATAGCATAGCAGCTTATGTGAATGCCTGTCTGTTGTTATGTTACCTGTCTTTCCATCTTGTGTACAGTACACACTGCATATCTAATACATTGAATTAACTACATCCTTTCTTCAATTTTCTACACCTGTCCAATTTACAATTCAACACGACACGTTCAATGTAACGTTAGCAGTTTCTCTGCCTGTAAATAATTTCTAAATGCTCTATCCCCGTAAAAATATTATAATTATAACATGTCATCTTGCTCATTTAAATATTTTTATTTATTATTATTTTGTCCCGTTTTTCCCAGTCGATTCCATAAAATGTTTTCATGTCATTCATTAAATTATGCTGATTAAAAGAGAAGATATGCTTATCCAGCAAAAAATAATCGCCCTTGACCTATTAAACATGTTTCATCATTCATGATGATTCATTAGCATCTTGGCTTGATGTCTTAATCGCATGACTTTGTAGGGGAAAAGTAGCTTTACTTTTTTACACACTGTCTCTCTGTCTAGTCTCCACACACATTCAACATCAGATACGCTTATTATTGCTTAACCCTTTTTTTCTGTATTGATCATCATGATGATCATTAGAGACATCAGACCACTTTGCTTGGCTGCTTGCTCCACTCATCTCCTCCTTTTTACAAAATGTAAACATCTCATCTTGCTCAGCTCACACACATGTCTTCATCCTCAGCTTAAAAAGAGGATGAAAATCCTGTGCAAAAAATGTGAAAATGTGCAAATAAGCAAGCCTAACAATGAAATGAAAAAAAGGGAAAGTTAACTTGTAAGAAAATTGTAATTTGCAAAAGTGGCATTAAGACAACTCGCTGCTCAGCTCACAAATCCCTTGTCACTTTTTCCCTCTGAAATAATGGCAGATAAAATAGATATTTAATGGTTTGTGTAGTGAAATAGGTAGGTTTAAACAAGACAATTGCAATGCGTGTATTAAATGGAATGAAAAAGCAGCAGCTAATCCCCACCACCACAACATCAAGATCGACAATGAAAGAGACAATTAGTGATGATTATGGCAGTGATGGTCGTCGTGTTGCTGTTAAAAGGACCAAACTGAATAAAGTAACATAACAACAGTGCAATTTGCAAGTGCGGCTCTATTAGTAAAGTGGTGGTAATGATAATAATGGTGGGGGATAAGGAAGCACAAGATAAGCTGCTGCACATTTTTCAACCTTAAGTGTAATTTTAAAGTGCCAGATAGACCGTGCTCAGTAAATACAGCAAGGTGTGTGTACAGAAAATGTCTGTCGGTGGTCTGTCAGCAGTGTGGCTGCAGGATACTTAACCCGTCGCCTTAGCGCCCAGAAACTATCGAGTTAGTATGCAAACTAAATTTTACGGTCCATTGAAAAATATTTAATTTTCGAAAAATTTGAAAATTTAAGGGCTCACAACAGAAGCAGATCAAAGGCTAATCAAAATTGGTTTAAAAGGTCTTCAATTATTTAAATTTTGAGTTATAAAATGGCCATCTTGATTTAGTTAAAATGTTTCTTCTTTTTTAAATCGAAATATGATGAATGAGGCGAAATGAGAACATTTTCAAATTGGCACTTTATTATACAGTTTAAATGAAGCAGCATGCAGCAGATAATAATTTAGTAGTTTCGTGCAGCAGAAGGAAGAATAGCACACAGCACAGTTTGTTAATTGGGCTTGTGCTATGGTGGCGACAAGTGTACAATTCACAATTATTACGAATTGCGATTGTTGTAAAAAGACTCAAGACTGTGTGACCTACAAACAAGCTGTTATTCTAAATATTTGCTAGAGTAAAAAATTGAAACGCTTCTCTTTCTTTGTGACGTTGACTGCTTAAAAAATGTGTGTTTTTGTGAGTACTGCTGTTAAACTACTTTTCTAGCGCTTCTTCACTCTTATCCTCACTCACCACTCACTACTCACCACTTCCTCTTTTTCTTTCAAGCGAGCAGTTGAGCAGTAGTCGCCACGCCATCGCCAATTGTTCAGTGACGTGTTGTGTGTGTGCGAGTAAGGTACTTGGACAAAAAATACCTCAACTTTCCTTTTCAATCAAGTGATCAGACATGCGAGTGCAGTGCCAATGCCAATGACACTTATCAAAACTTCTCCTTATTGACTTGTTTGATACTTTGTCAAAATAAGCGAGTTAACTTGTAAGTTGACGTCGATACTCAATCCACTCAACAAACTCAACTTGTTCCTCTTCACCATTTAAATTAGCTGCAAACGAGCTTTCAATTCACTTTTTAGACAGTATTACCAAAGGAATTCCAAATTAAATAAATAATTAAGCAGTAAATTTTTTTTGGCGAACTTGAAAATTTATTAACTTTTTTATGATTAAGTTAATTGTTCATTTGAATATATAAATGTGTTGAAATTTTGCTCATGATCATCCCATGCGTCTTGTGCAAATAAAAACTGGAGACATGACATGGATGGAAGAGATGCGACGCAATAATTCCATTGTTCATCTTCATCTCTCTCCGACTCTGCACGCTTCTCTGACGCTCTGCCTCTCTCGCATCTCTCTCATCTCTTTGTTTTATTCTGGTGACTGGTCAATCTGGTGAGCGTGTGCAAATCTGCATCTTACGATTGAATCATCCAACAAGTTGTGCACTTGTGCACCACCACCACCGTTCAAGGTGGCCAATTTGACAGTCCGTTCAACCACAAAGACAGACATACATTCACATCTCATGCAATAAAGCTATCTGCCTAAAACTACTCACATATCCAACAATACAAAAAAAAGTTCAACGAAAGTTTACTGGAAAAAAAGACAAAAAGAAATCAAAGCAATTGTTTTTGGAAGACAACACGTGGCAGGACATGACGTAAAAAGATAGCAATTTAAATATACAGGTAACTTTAACCTTTTTAATAATTACTCATCTTTTAAATAAATATGGGACATTGTGAGAAAATAGGTTCCTCCCACGCACGCATCCCTAAATGTGTAATGGATGGGTTGATGGTGAAATGGGATGGATCCCTTAATTTAAATTTTAAATGAAGGTCACTCTTTTTAGTGTGGTGGACAGTGAACAGGTGCAAAATTATCACGTGTCCATGTTATGTTCCATGTTCACCACTGACGAATGTGACAAAAAAGGTGGATTGCATGATGGCACGACAAAATAGAGTGACAATTGGAATAGGAGGCTTGCTTCCACAAAATAATAGTTTGCCACCTTCGTTATTTTAATACTGGGCTATTATCCACATAATATAATGGCTAGATTTGCAAGTGCAAAATATAATCTTCTTGTTTATAGTTTGGTTTGGTTGCTGTTGTGATCATCGTCAATCAATGAAATGAAATAAGTATAGTAGCAGGAATAGCAGTCGGTAGAAAGAAATATGCATGTATTTAATTTATTGTTTATTGCAGAGCATTAAAATTTAAGTATTGGTTAAATATAGCTATTTTTTGGTATTTAACCAGCTATATTACTGTTTTTGTGCATGCGCTGTATTCACATTTAAAAAGCGCGTTTTAACTCTTGATCTCACTCAACAATGGCTTATTACAGAGAAAAAGAGTATTTAAAAAAAAATAGAACAGTGCGAGTGCGGTGGTAGCACAAAAAAGGTTTAACGATACACTTGACTTGCTAAAGTCCATTCATGTCCGTCTGTTTTGTTACTCCACTTATTCTAAAAACTATAAAAAAATAAAATGCAACCATAAAGTAGACAGGTTAACCTGTAAAGCCAAATGCCAATTCGAAAGGAAAAATACATCAGGGCAACCTGGCTTTGAAAATATTGTGAGATTTAAAATTACCCCATGAATAATTTTAAATTGGTAGAGTTTTTCAAATAGATTTTTCATTATTTATTGCTTAACTAGTTGTTGTTAAATAATTTTTACCTTGACCCAACCTTAACCTTGACCATACCGCATTGACCCAAAATCAGTAAGGGTTTTCCAATCATCCAGTTTTTTAGTGTGCATTAATTTTGGGAAAAAAATTTATGAAATAAAATACGAATATGCAATGCAGACGGACATTTTTCTTGGTCGACCTTGTAAATTTTAGTGTGTATTTAACTGGCACTTAATGTAAAATCGAACATTTAGTATAGAGAAGAGAATAAAGTTTAGCTAAAAATACTTAACTGTGATGTTGGTAGTAATAATAATATATTGTGATAATTACTCGTTAACTCGTTCAGTCCTTCTCATAAATTTCCCATAACGCAACTTTTGGCTTGGCTTGCCGTTGCGTTGCCACATAACTTGGTGGATATTATGATGAAATGGTACACAAGTCAAGACCAAATATGTTTCATTGCTCATTGTACTCTTGTATCAAAGAATTAAATGGCTATTATTATATTTAGCTTGAATCCCATTTAATGTACAAACAAGTTAAACAGAGAGGAAAAATTTTTATGTTGCAAATAAACTGCAAACCAAACCAAAAAAAGCCAACTTCGCTGAATTAGTCCGTCGTCATAAGTTCAACTGCAACTTCCTCCTTTTATCCTTTTTTCTGGCTTGTCAGTCAGTGAGTCTAAAGCGTCGTCACGCTCCTCACCATTCCTTTTTTTTCTGAGTCTTAATCTTCCCTTTTAAATTTAACTACCAAGTTTATAATTTACGTAAAGAGTACAGAGTGTGTAGAGATTCGTGAGAAATTGTTTTTGTGAGATTCCAGCCATTTAACCCTTTTTTCTCATTTTCGTGAAATCTCATCTTGTGAGAAAAAAGAACAAGTTGAAATTAAAGTTACTTCGCAGAGTTTCTTGACGTGATGATGTGACCCTCACCTCTCATTGTTCTCCAAAATAAAAAAGGTTTTTTAAAAATTATTAATTAGAGTATTTTTTAATTTTCTGTTTAGCATATGTTCACATGTAGGATACCCAAAAACTGGTGAGATGACTGAGGAGTAGCCTTTCAATTTAGACAAATAATTTAACAAGTTTGCAGCCAAAGTAAACAAGACAGCTTTTCATTTTACAACATCGGATCATTTATCTAATCCCCGTGCCCTAATACTGATAGGATGCATAATGCATGTTCACCAAATGCATCATCCAAAAAATATACAAATCTTTTTATCTTTTTTCAAATCTGTTTACTTTCCCCTTTGATTTATGAGCTTGTATTTCACTGGAAGTTGTTTTAACTTCAGCGGGATTTTTTTAGATAAGCCGTGAAAAAATTGAAACGCGTGGGTGGATTGGGTGGCTTGCTTCTGTATTCATTGTGTCGCCACGCCACGCCAGTCGCCATGTGTGTACAAGTTTACAAAAGAGCCTCTTTGTTCACAAAATTATTTTTTGTGTTCAGTTTTGTTCCTCTTTTTTTCTCACACTTTTTCTTTAATAAAAAGTGAGCTTTAATGTGGAAAAAGAAAGAAACCATACGATATGACGACCACCACCAACGTTCAACTTGCATTTACTTTACTTGCTTTACTCACAACACCACCATGCCTTATCGTTAATATTTACAATTTTTCTTGTGGATGTGTGCGTGACGTGACCAAATAGGTTAGTTTTTTTTAGCAAAGCGCATACCTTCATCATTTCACTTGTTTTTTTACCCGAGCATTTTTTTTACTGAGGGAGAATCCTTGTCCTAAATTACCTATTTATATAAATAAATAATATAAGCGAGCGAGGGATTATACAAGTTGGAGGAGTCCATATAAAGCTGTATTTTTTGTTAGTATGTTATATGTAGATATGCATGCATAATGAATTGCCATGTCATCATAATAAGTCAACTGAAGCCATTTCTTTCTGCTGTTCAGAAAGGAGCTGAGTGAGGCTTATTGTTAGTATTCCCATTGCACCTTTTCCCACTTCATTTTTTACCTCAACTTTTACTGCTCAATAATCATTAGAGTTGGAATGAAGAGTGGAGTGCTATTTGTAGTTTGGTGGCATTGGAGGTGCAGTGCAGTTTCTTTGGTGGTCACTGACAACTCAGCTCAGGCTTAGTTTCGTGTACATTTAGATTAGTGCTGAGAGATAACAGAAGAGAGCACAACTGCTAATTGCCTTTGAGAGCGAGAGAGTTGTCATGAGACTGAGAGTCTGGTGCAGGTGCTTTGTCTCAGATTATCAAAGTGAGTCGCATTGGCACCACCGTCACCATCACCCTGTGCGTGGGTGGCTCTAAAGGTGGGTGCATGTAAATATCAGCGCAACTAAGCATTCTCTTTGTTTGTTTTTTGGAAAACTTTTGAATTCGGGGTTTCTCAGAAAGGTGGAGAATGAGCAGATTAGGTCATGTATAACACTTTGTTGGGCTCAGTTGGCTTGAACATAAAAGCATCAATTGCATTCTATTGTACTCTTGCATTTTTGGAGTGTTTAGTAAAGTGCGATGTGAAGGGGTTTTGGGGCAAAGTGAGATTCATACAAGAACTAAATACTAGGCAATCTGCTAGGAATTAAGTTAATTGAATGGTGAATTGAATGATGAAGATTGGAGTGGAGGTGGAAGTGCGAGGCTCTGGAATAACGGGCGACTGGCATGCATGTCGCAGAGTTGGATATTCTGAAAGACTAATGTAATTAGTGGACAGGCAGGACAGACAGGCAGGGCACAAGGAATCAAGTCAATTCAAGAAACAACTCTGGAGAATTTCCAGCATACTTCACTTACAACCTAGCAAACACGATCTAACTAATTTATCCTCTTCTCTTACAACTAACTATCTTGTAAGCTTATTAAAAGTCAAAAGGGAAAGAAAGGAAGTAGGCAGAACAAGCTAAAAATGAAAAAAAGTACAGTTTTGTGGCAATGCCATGTAAATTTTGGTAGCTGAGTCGGTTACACACTTCCATTCATGTTAGTAGAATGGAGTGATAAATATTTTTCTCATATCTTGACAGTCAAATCTATCATCATTTTCACTTCATATTTATCTTTTATCATTAAGACAGGTAGGAGCAGTGCAGTGTTCAATGTTCAATCAATAATATTTCCTAGTCAGCCAGACAGTCTATTCAGACTTGCATTACAACGGCATTCCCAGTGCATTCCCATTTTTTCACACTACACTTGCTACTGTAATTAACAAGAGTATTTAGGCTTAACTACAAATTGTAATTTAAAATTTTTAATTGTTTTTTTTTTTTTTTTTTTTATCAGATTTGAAATTGCCAGTCAACCGACTTCCGGTTCATCATGTTTTTCTTCGCGATAAAATGGACGAGAAGAAGGGAATAACTTGTGGGGTTGTCCATAAAGACGTCATTGATGACCTCATACTATCCTCGTCATTATCCAATTGTCTAGAGTTCGTACCGCTTTCAAAGGAGCACAACTTTTAATAAATTACAAAGTCACATTCAATCAGTTCTAGTCTTTTTTATTTACAATTTTTTTTTTGAACAAGTTTAAGTGAAAGTGGAACGGGAAGAGATAATTACAGAAATTAAAAAAATAAATAAACTTTTAAGGATTTTATCTTGAACGGATCTAAAAATGGAATAAACTTTGAATATTTTTGTTTGATTTTGGATTACGCACGCAACGGTTACGTGACGCACGGAGTTGCTACCAATTTTTAATGAAAATAAATACTGATTAGCTTATCAGAGTCAATATTTTGTTCTGCTTTGTGCTTATCATCAATAAGATAAGTTGAAGCACTTGACATCCATGTGTGTTCCTTGTCATTGAGAAAATATGTCAATAATATGCCTTAAAAATGAATAAGTATTTATAATATTAAAGTGATTAGTGACTTAAGTTATATTACAAATAAATAATAAAGTGAGAATTTTCGAAACTTGGAACAGTATTCGTTTTGTTCTTCAAAATGTCTGATTCCGACTGCGATGAGGACGTAAGCGAGACAATTTAAAAAAATATTAATTGTATAAATAAGCAAATAAATTAATTAATTGTCTTTTTATGGACATAATTATTCAGGCATTCCACGATGCATCTGAGGATATCGTCAGACCGGAGGCTATGGCTCTCCCGTGCGCGATTGACGAGGCGAAACAAGCGATGGAGTACTTTATGAATAACAAGTTTGATGAAGCCAGAACTCTGATACGTCCATGGTGGGAAAGTTAGCAGGAAAAATACTGCTGCTAATTTATTAATTAACTTAATTTCAAATATTGACAGCTGAACATATCCTCTTTAATAAATGGTTTTCATTTGAATTTTGTTTAGGGCTCAATCAAGCATGTATCATGCTCTCGGTCATGGCACTTTCCAGTTCCTAGAAGCAGTTTTAACTTTTGAGCAGGTAATAAATTACAGGGATAACATTTGATTGTAAAAATAAGCTAATTAACTTTTAATGTATTATCATCACCATAGCAACACATTGAAGCAGCAGCAGAGGCGTTGGAGCAATCCGTCTTGGTTTGCAATCGTTACAGGAAAAAGACAAGTGTTTATGAATCTCTGGGGAAAATGGTGAAAAAGACTAACTACGATGTTTTAAGTGAAGGTAAGCAAATATCATTTTAAAACAATGTAAAATATTTTTTTCTATTAAATTGTTGATAAAATGATAATTTTGTGGGTAGATGAAATTCACGCAGAATTGTGTTACGCTGAATGTCTTCTGCTCCGCGCTGTCCTCACTTTTGTCGAAGACGAGAATCTGATGAGCTTCGTGAAAGGAGGACTTCGAATGCGCTCTTGTCTTAATGCCTACAAGTGAGTCTTTCAAAAAAAAAATTAACAAAAAATGTTTTTAAAAACATTTAAAAAATATATTTGGATTTTAGAGAATGCTGGAACATTTTAAGACAAAAAAACTGGGAAGGGTGTAAGCACAAGCCACATTTCGAGAGTGGAGTGAGAATGGGCGTTGGAGCTTACAATTTGGTACAAACAAAAACATAAAAAGTTTTTAAATAAAATTTACTAACTAATTTGACTTATATATTTCATTTGATTTTTTAGCTCATTTCTATGCTGCCTCAAAGAATAATGAAACTGCTGGAATTTATTGGGTTCTCGGGGAATCGGGTAAGTCGATCCAAAAATTTACACTTAATTTTTCAATTTGCAAATTGTCCTGTTGATAGGCTCGTGTTTAAAGTACAAAAAAATATATACCACCTCAAATATTTCTGTAGGGTTTCCGCGTGAAGATTAAATGTTATCTTGAATAATTGATTATTGTTAATATATTTATTTTTCTTATTTATTTAACTATTGTGGTTCTCTATCTGAGAGTAGGATGATGTCAAGGTAAACAAATTCGAGATTTGATCAGTTTAGATGATGGTCACGTGTCCCTGTTTGTCTTTTTGTCTTGTCCATTTTTTTACCTTTTTGTTTTTATATATTTTTTTTTTCAAAAAAAGTATGCACGCATGTTGTGTTGTGTTTATCAAATGACCTTGAAACGGACTCTGAAAGTGTCAGCCAAGTCGCTAAACCAAAATAAGATGAACAGAAAAGCCATAATGAAATATGAGCCGAGTATTTAGCTAATTTAAAAATGAAAATTGGTACCTGACAGAATTATTGTTAAGTAGAGTTGGATTTTTCACCATTTTTCAGTAGTTTAGGTAGTAAATAAAATATGTTATAGTTTTAATAATATTAAATTAAATTAATTTTTTGTTTAGGATACTGGACTCAAGCAACTTAGCATTGGCTGTGGCCTGAGAGGATCTCTGCGACAAATTTTGTGTGCCATGGTACTCCTGGGATTCCACTTGTTCGTTTTATACGTTCTTGGATACGGCGATGGGGATCTGGAACTAGCAGAAGTGATTATTCAAGAGCAGTTATCAGTCTTCCCGAATGGCGTTTGGTACAACTTTTTCAAAGCGAGGCTGGAATATGTCAAGGGTCACGTTAACGAGGCTATCGAGTGGTACATGAAGGCATGGTCCAGTCAAAGTGAATGGGTTCAGTTTCATCATTTGTGCTATTGGGAGCTCATGTGGGCTAATTGGTAACACAAATAATTCAAGTAAATATGATTTAATTTACTTCAAGTGGGGACTTTATAATGATTTATTGTATTGGTAATCAGTTTTAAGCAAGACTGGTGCTCATCTCGGGACTTTGCTGATTTACTGCTGCAGGAAAGTCGTTGGTCTCGTGCGATTTACGGCTATCAAAAAGCGTCATTTATGATCATGATGCGGGAGAAATTAGTTGGGGACCAGGAACAAGAGTTGCTCCAGTTATTTAAGTGAGCAGAGTCCATAAAAAATATTATAGTTACAAATTGAGATGGATCCCAGTAATTAATTATTTTAAATCGTGTACAGAAACATTCCTAGTTGGAAGCAGCGTATTGCCGGCAAGTCCATTCCGATGGAGAAATTTTGTGTGAAGAAATGCGAGAGGTTTTTCGCTCAGGGGAACACCCTTGTCCTTCCTGCAGTTGAGCTACTGTACCTGTGGAACGGTTTCAAGATTCTGGGCAAGCAGCCTGATCTGGTCAAACCGTTACTGCTCCTTGTAGAAAAGACTATGAAAGGACTGGAGAATGATAGAGGTAACCAAAACCACTATTACCATTAAATATTAATGAAAAGACCAAAAAAAGAAAGATCTCTCTTTACATTTAACAAATTCAGCTTTCAGTCAGCCTTTTTTTCATAAAAAAAAGTGCAATTGAATGCACAGAATAAAAAATTGATTAAAAATGTTTACAGGTGTTTTCACCTTCCTTTTTTCTTCATCTTTTTTTTAATCTGCCTTACATTTTTTTTAAAACCTGGGAATAAAATGATGACATCATTTTTTTCATTTTATATCTTTCTCAACAAGCATCTGGTTTTTTTGTTGGATTTTATTGATTAAAAAATCCAACCTTTGAAAGTGTAGATGATTATTTCGAGTAGGTATTTTTGATTTTCTTTACAAAAAGCAGATCTTCTCAAAGCTGGCGATGTTCTATTTCGATAATATTTCAAAGTGATATAACCTTTTGTTAATCTTTCATCCGAAGGAAGGCTGCATGTTTTTTTTATAATCGTTTGGTTTCTGTTGAAAAGGGAAAGAAGATGCATGTATGCCGTGCAAATAAAGAAAGCTTTGTTTTTTCACATTTTTGTGGCACACAGTTAACTGTTCCTTTATAGTAGTCGCCAATACAAAAAATATGTCCGTCTGCCTGCCTGTTAGCAAGTGATGATGCAAAATGTAGAGAGGCCGAGGACAGTAGTCGTATTTTTTGTGGAGCTACAAATTAGGATACATCCGGATTTGTGCACTCTGCTGTGCTACTACTGTGTTCTCTCGTCTTGTAATGAGAATGAAGGGATCTCTTGTAAATTTTCCTTTTTTGAAGAAAAAAACTAATCTCAAGTTGAACAAGAGAAAATTGTATATGTGCTTGGATTTATGTGTATTTTTTGTTGTTTTGCAGCTCAAGATAATAACTTCTGGGTGGATAATCGATGTTTGGTGATGCTGCTATCTGGAATGTGCCACAAGTACCTGGGAAACTCAGCGGAGGCGGAAAAGTTTTTGCAGGAAGTTATCTCGTCGGAGAAGGAGCTCGTTTCTGATCATTACCTCATTCCGTACGCAACCTACGAACTGGGAATCCTCTACTGGTCCAGCAGAAATGACTTGAATCTTGCCACCATCACTCTCGAAAATGCCAAGTACGTTATATTTTTAGTGTTTTAGTGCATCCATACCAACTACCAACTAATGTAGACAATTAGGGGTGAATTGACACAGGACACAGCACATCTCAAAATCAAATAAAAGATAGGCAGTAAATCTTTCCACATAATAATAAATGATGATTCCATTTTACGCTCTAGTTACTTCCCTGCTTATGTATGCATTATGGCCTGAGTAGATTCTGGAAAGAAGGGAAAGTAGTAAAATCCTCTCTGTTCTCTTGCCACTGTCATTTGCCATCGTAATGAAACCCGATTTTACGTTGACATTTTACAGCAGAGTCATAAAATTTGAAAATTTTCTTGTCTATGTCCGTACGCCTCTGTCCAACACACAACATGACACATTTTTCCCAAAAAAAGAGAACATCAGACCAGCTGCCATCTTGTTCATTGCTTTCTCCTCTTCATGTACACTCACACAAGCATATGTAGTGTCTAGTCTAGTCTTCAAATTAATTGCTACACAAGAAATATAAAGACAAGAGTAATTTCAGAAAAGTATTATACTTTTTACGGGGTCGTTCATAGTTCACGTGACTAGAAAATTATCCCATCATCATTATGAATTTTCTTCACAAGATTTGTATAAATGACGCCTAATCAAAAAAGTGACTTGAGTTGCAATGTTTTATGTGTTTTTTTTGCTCTGTTTCAGGAACAATTACAAAGGGTACGCTCTGGAGTCGCGGCTCCATTTCAGAATCCATTCTGCCCTTGCCGACCTCCGGAATTTGACAAGGAAAAGTAGAGATTCTCCCGTGGACTCTTCCGATGCATCAGCCGCAGCCAACGGGAATAATTTGATGGACAATAACTCTCCTACTCACTCCCCATTTTAATTACTACTTTACATCCATTTTTAGTGCTCTTATTTTCTCTCATGTCATCATCATCTCATCATCCATTTCTTCAGGTTAGTGAACTTATCATCAAATCATCAGCAACATCATCACCAAGTCTTCTTGTTCAACCAACCAATCAAATGTTCAAAATGTAAACCTAATCTTCTTCGAGATTAGCAATGTGAGAGAGAGACATACGTACTTACATCCACATACTTAAATAAAACTACATTAATTTAATAATAATTATGTAGCCCAACAAAAAAAATTACTCAGCGGTCACATCATCACTGCAACTTAATCAAATCATCAGCGTAGACTCATCTTCCTTTTGCAGACATTAATAATTTTCAAGTAAAAAAAGTTATGAACGCTTTTTTCGCTCGCTTCTTAATTTTTATTTTTGGATGGAGGAACGTAGCGTTTAGCGGGTAAAGCATATCAGCTCGTAAGTAAATAAAAAATATATTGTAATAATCTTGTCAAGTCATCAAGATTATCACGAAAGGTGCTCACATTTATTTTGAAAAAAGGATGATCCTTTTAAAATGAATGAAAAAGTATTACCATTTTTCTAACATTAAAAAAATATATTGAAACATAGAAAAAAATATATCGATCGAAAATTCTTGTTATATTTCTTCAGTCTTTGCTGTTATTGTAGTCATTAGTTTTTATGAAATAAATTTTAAAATAAAGCTAATATTTAAAAATGTATTGAAGATAAGTTATTATTAAAATGAGTTACTAATTTAAGTTCGTCACTTGTTAATCAAGCGAAAATAGCCTATCAACAAAAAAAAGAAAGAAATTGATTATCGCTATCGTAGCAATAAACTTTGTGCATTGTAAATTTTGTAGACATTTTTTCCGCCTTTCAATGAAAAATCAATCAAATAAAAAAAAGTTCAGATTCAATTGAAATATATGCGCTGCTGTGATAACATTCCAGTGTGAATATAAAAGGGGGAAATCAATAAATGAATTAAAAAATTATAATGATTAGAAAAAATGCTTAATGCGTATATTAACATATTATTTAATTATTATCAATACCAGTTTACCTTAGTTTATAAGTACTATTATTATTTAAGTACGAAAATTATATGAAAACCCGAGAGAGATACTTTTTTTGAAAATTCATCAAATAAATTAAAATATTCAAAGACTTACGTTTAAGATGAGTACTAAAATTCACTTTATTTCATCAGATTATCTTGATCGTCGTCATTCTTATCAGTAAATTGTAAATGCGGATGAAAAAGTGTTTTTTCCTCCTGTTTACTTGCACTTGCGATAAGCTAATGGGAGACATGGCAAGAAAGGGTCACCATTAATGGGGCTAATTACTCGTCTGAAAACACGATTCCATTTTTTAATAACATGCTCATAGTCATAATTACTTAAATTGCATCAGAGCCATTAAGAAAATAACTATCATCACCATCACCACCACCACCATTTCAAACTTGTTAAATAGCAGACAACACTGAACACTCTGGACACTGTGACTTTTTTGGGCTTGACTTGATTAAGACAAGCCAATTAAAAGAAAGCGATCATGATGATTATTTTATCCAGTGACCCACACCCCCAAAAATCACACACAGTATTTCTCTTCATATTAACAGCCTTTAGGATAAGTACTCACAAATATTTTACATTTCTTGATAAGCTGAAAAAAATAATCTTGATACTGACATGGTATAACATTCTGTTTCCCTTTTAGTCTGGAAATAAAATTGACCCAAGAACGCCATATCCATTTTTTCTTTCACATTTTTTCTCAGTTTCAAGATTCAAGGAGAAGTTGCACATGCATCCATCCCATCATCTCATTATCAATTATCATCCGACAAAAAAAGTGTTAAAAAACACAGCATTTTATTTCAGCCTCCATTTTATCGATTTTCCGTTATTCGCATCTGCTCAACTTACAACTTGAATTAATTGGAAAAATAAGCTGGTTTTTTGGTGATTTGTTTTTGGTGAATAGCATTCTTGGAATTTTTATTTTTGGTGTTCCTTCATTTTTAATCATTCAAATATTATTTCCCTTCCCATTTTTTAAATTTACAAGTTAAACAATGAAGGTTTCCGTGAGGGTTCGAGGGGAATGGTATCAAATTCCTTGCCGAGATGGTATTCATTTCATTCATTCAGCAAGATCGCTTCATAAAATGTGGAAAAGGCAGGGGAAAAAATTGGAGATTTTTATTTTGTTTAGGAAGTGGTACAATAAAATGGTTGGGAGAGGAAGCCCTCAAACGTTATCAGCGACTTCGGGGAAATTTTGCTCTGCCGGGGAGAAAGGAAGCTGTTTCAGATGTTCGGAAAACAAGGGGTGGGGCCATTCTCGATCCACATGATTTAATCAGAGAGGTTTTGGATGATAATGATTTCGTGTCTGTGGGTAAGCGTCGAAATGAAAATCTAGCAAAAACATATAAAAGGACTCTAATTGATTACTACTCCAAATTTATCATAAAAATAGTTCTGGAAAGTGATTGGCCAAATCCGGTGATGGCCTCGGCTGAAATTAAATACGTCCCTGAACAAGAGTACGTTTCTCTCTTTCAAATTTATTTATTCTCTTTGTTTGAAAAATTTTACCTTCTCAAATTAACTCAAGGCAAAATATGAAAAGTAGAATGCAAGTAAATAGGTGTTACTACCTCTGCTGCTTTGCATAATGTGTGTTGTTTTTACCTACACCGCCGCCGTCCTTGGCACTCTTTTTACTTTCTATCCATTTCCAAGTCGTGGAACACGCGTTTCAATTGAAATGCTCAAGTTTCCTGTTGAAGAATAACAGCTATTCTCTTTCTTTCTTTCTCTTTCTCTCTCTTTCACTTTTTCGGGATTTTAATAATGGCTTAGTATTCAGAGTGTTCAGCCATCTTGTTGTTTTTTGGGGAAAGGGAAACTCTAAACCTTTTCATTTCATTACATTACCATTATTATTATTAGCACAATGGATAATTATATTCACTCATGGTGATGTGATGATGACGACCTGTTTATTATTTTTTGGGAAAAGCTTTAGGCAAACAGTCTCACCATTTCAGTTGGAATTTTTAGAATGCATACAAGCTCATACAAGTCTGTGTAATTGTTCAACTCAAATTCTCAAACTCAACTAACGAATTCGTTTCTTTTTATTTTCCAGACCGAAAACTTTTGAGCATCCACAGGAAGTAAGTAAGCTTATCAAAATGCAAACTCTTTCAATTTTCAAACTCTGATCCGCCGTGTGTGTATGCTTTGTATGAAAAACGTTATGTAAAAATCACATATTCCTTGAAGCAGTTGAAAATTTGAAGAGGCGATTAGCATGTTTCAGATGGCACACATGTTGCTGTCGTGGCACATACAATTTTTCAACTTGCATGCTCCACTTGGAGGATAAAATTACAGGGGATCATTAGCATTTTCTTTGTATTGTAAATTGTAAGCCGGAAATTATTTGGACAGAGTAAATTATTGTATGAAGAAGAATGGAAAAAGGAGATTGGAAGGAGGAGAAAAGATGATTTGATTTTCTTTTGTGAACATAATTGACTTATCATTTGCTCCACTCATAATTTTAGTACCTCTTGATTGACGGATGTAGCTTATCCACCGATGACCTTCTTCAGTTGGGACGTGGGCGATACAAAATTAAGGTTACTTGTTCGCATAAATTAGTTGGTGTGCTACTTAATTAGGAGCTCTACAATAAAGAAATTTAAGTAGCTAGAGAGATATGATAAAAAAAAGAATATTTAATTTGATAGAAGCTTTTTTTGCTTTTCAAAAAGATTTCGAAAGAAGCATCGGAAAAGGTGACGAATGCGAGAAATTTAGTGGAAAAGATTTTGCAGGAGAATAAAGGTAACTTTGAAGAAAGTCTGTTTTTTTCAGTTGGTCTCGATAAAAATGAAAATGTCAATCCAATTATTTTTTATTAAATGTGTAGTTGTGTATGGAATTACAACTGGATTCGGGAAATTCGCAAGAACAGTCATTGAACCGGAGAAATTGAAGTAAATTTTTGGCGATTCTATTAAAAGATTAGAAAGATGAGAGATTAGGTGAGTTGTACAATGTATTTTGGATGTGTTGTCAGGGAACTGCAGGAGAATTTGATACGCTCACATTCTGCCGGCGTGGGTCATCCTTTACCACCGGAAAAAACGAGAATGTTGCTTGCTCTTCGGATCAACGTTTTGGCAAAAGGGTACAGTGGAATCAAGCTGACAACATTGCTCCAGCTTGTGGACGCCTTCAATTCATCCTGTCTTCCGTGGGTACCCGAACAGGGGACGGTTGGGGCAAGTGGAGATCTTGCCCCTTTGGCTCACTTGGCGTTGGGAATGATGGGCGAAGGGAAAATGTGGAGTTTTGAGACGGGATGGGGCAATGCGAAATATGTAAGCTCGGATTTCTTTTAATTTGTGAGAAAATGTTAGATATAATTTATTTATTTTTGTGGATTTCTGTGATGTTTGGGAGAAAATAAGGTGGACTAAATGGAGAGGGGAAGAGTTGATTGTGTGAGAATAGGAGAAGCTGTTGTTGAGTGAAAGTTGATGAGGATGATGACGATATCAGCAGATATTTGATATGATGGAAAATGGGCTGAGTGAATGGGTGAATGGGAGAGAGGAGGCTAAAAAACGCACGTTATCAGTACATGTGCGCCTTTTGTAATGCAACCTGTTTTATTTCATTCTTCAGCCAACTCATATCTTCTTCTTGTGTCCTCATTTCAACTCATCTCATCTTAATACTTTTTATTCACAATAATATGCATGCTTGTGATGATGATGATGTGTGCTCACTAAAGTACATGGCTGCATTTGACATATTTTTACTTTATTGATTTGAATTGATAATTTGTTATTTTTTTCCACGGGGGTAAGGTTCTGGAAGCTCATAACCTCACCCCAATCTCCCTCGACGCAAAAGAGGGACTGGCCCTAATTAACGGCACACAACTGATCACCTCTCTTGGAGCAGAAGCGGTGGAAAGAGCGTCCATCATCGGTAGACAAGCGGATGTGGTTGCTGCTCTCACTCTTGAAGTTATGAAGGGCACAAGCAGGGCTTTCGACTCTGGTAAATATTTGCCCAACCAAAAATAAAAGCTTAACATTTTAAAAATTGTTTCGTGATCAAATCAGTTTTACAAATTCCCAATTTTTTACACTTTCACATGTACTTTTTGTAATGTATGTAGGTGTTCAAAGCATTCGCCCTCACAAAGGCCAAGCGTTGGTGGCAAGACGTTTACGTGCTCTTCTTCATTCCACCACTTATCCTTCCCAGATTGCAGGTAAACTAGACTCTCAAAAACTCAACACTTTTCTTTTTTTGCTTGTCTTTAGCCCTTCTGTTTACCTTATTATTATTAACCAGTTTTTTTGGCATGTGCAAACAAGGATGTTGTGTAAATGTTAACATGCCTTGTTACTCTTTTCTCGTGTCAGTTCACTTATTGTAAAATGATTTATGCATAAAAATGGTACAAGTAAAAAATATGTGCATCAACACTCCACTGCATACGTGCTTATATGAGATCAGATCAGGGCTCCCAAGTGACAATAGACAATGACTTTTCTTGTCTTTCAAAAAAGGGTAACCAAAAAGAAAATTTTTGGGTGAGAAACGAGAAATATAGATAGGTGATTAGGCTGACTGATTTGTGTGTGATGGGATGTGTGGCGGTAGTGACTGCCATTGCTCCAGTTTGAACTTCACCCTTTTCCACCATCACTCCATCCATCTATTCATTTATCCATCTAGTCAAGTCAGCTCATCTCCCTTCGCTTTTTTCTCTCTTTCAACTTAAATTCTTCACCTTTCCTTCCTTCTTTCTCTCTCTTGTTTTGTTATTGCAACCTATTTATTTCCCCTTTCTTTGAAATTGATAGCGATAGATTTTCCGCAAAATGACATGACACACTCTGGCATCGCATATGGCATCGGCATCGCTTCTCTCCCTTATTTCTATTTTTCCAGACCTGTTACAAAAGAGGATAGACATTATAGAGACAGACAGTGAGAGAGAGGGGGGGGGAGAGAGAGAATTTTGTGAGAGTGGATATTGGTAAAAAGAAAAAATAGCCAAAAAACCAAAATAAATAAATTGCTAAAAAGAGGAAAAGACAAAGAGTTGGACCCAAGATTCAGTTCCCTCCTCCTGTTTTTTTAAACAGACGTACAGACAAAGGTATAAATATCATAATATATTTTGTTGGGACTTTGTCTACCTGCTAACTCCACTGCTACTTTCCCTGATGGATTTGTCACTTTGAACACTGCTTCTTTTCTGTCCTTGTCTCTTTTCTGTGAATCAGGTCGGTTGGCTGGCTTGGCTCAGAGTAATTTAAAGTCATAAAAATTGTGGCGGTTCTATCTCAACTTGCCTTTCCATTTCCATCCCATTTCACTCTCATCCAATCTATCCATCTCACTTTTGCAATTTTATCGTCTCTTGTTTTCCCTTCCTTTCTGCCCACACTACCCACTAGCCATACACATCCCATGCATAAACACAATAATATCACTCCATTTTATGATCACCTTTTTATTACTCCACACTGCCACCAGGCACTTCCTTCGCACCACAAACAAAAAAACATCTACAAAAACACCCAACTAAAAATAAAATTTGCCAACTTTTTTTTACTGCTTTAAACATTTTTTTCTTTAAGCCTGAAAGTTTTATATAATTAATTAGTAAAAAATGTCATCAAGCTGCCCGTGTGTGTGGATTGGGAAACTGTTGAAATGTGAGGCGAAACAAGAGATGAGCCCCCGAACCCAACCACTAAACATAATCCTTTCATAATTTTCCATTTCACGCACACCCGTCACCATGTACACAAAGTACACTGTTTCGTCGCCCGTATCACATCGTATCATATTTTCTTTTTCATGGAGTAATACAAGGCTACTATACTGTCACTCTGTAATCCGATCACTTTCATTTCATTCTCATCATCATCATCGTCCCACAAAGCAATTTGGTAGAAAGGTGCGAATCTTTATTTTCGCCATTCTCATCAAATTCAACTGTTGTCTTTTAAAAAAAAGAGTAGAATAATAGCTGCATCTGTGCATATCAATGATAATACATACATGTCTGTCTGTCTATCTGTCTCTTTGTCTGTATTGCCGTGTGAATTTTATTTTCTTTTTCGCAACTTGCCACTTTACCGACCTCTTTCTCCTGCTTACTTACTCTTAAGGAGAAAGTGACATTTGCGGAGGGATCTATTTTTAGCAAAGTCAAAGTGAACTTGTGGTGGTGGTTCGTTCGTCTGTGTAGCGCAGCGGGGGAAAAATGGCAACATGTGTGTATTCACTACTATTCTTGTGTGTTTGTGTTGTGCATTGAGAATTGTGTGTGGAGTGTGGATGGATGGATGAGATTGCGAGTGAGCATTGTTGTTCTCGTCTCTTTATTCTTTCGCACAATGTCACTCGACTGCTGCTGCTGCTGCTCCTTGTACTGCATACTGGTGACTGGGGCAAGAAGAAAGAGGAAATATTTTATTGTGCGATATGCCTAACATATAGATTGTGTAGTTATGTATATAAGTTGCATTGGAAATATTGTGTGCTTTGGCCGCTTGTCTTTCTAACTCATGTCAACTCAAGTCAAAGTAAACCTCTCACATAATTCACCACGGAAACACCATAGAACCACCACCTTCATCCCATCACCATCGGGAAAAAAAATCTCAACTTTTTCTTTAGTTTGTACGGTTGTATAGGTGATTGGAGTACATATAGCAAATATACAAAGATAGGTATAGGTAGATGCACATGAGCTGGCCGTGTGCTAGTTAGGTATTACGGGATGGATGACATCTATTTTACAAATTGCTTTCAAAGTGATGAGCTCTTCTGTTTTCACTTCCTCTTCAACATCTCTACTCCATCCATACATACATATTATTGTGTGACAAGAGTGATAATAGATGTTATTTTCCCTACTTTCTCTCCGACAAACTGCGGCAACCCAACATGATACTCTTCCCCTCGCTTATTATTCCCAATTCATTTCGTATTTCACTCCGCTTCTTTCCTCCTCCTTCTTCTTGCTCTGCTAAATGCTTGCTTCCCACTTTCACTCGCACATAATAACAGCCCATCAAAATCAAGGTGAATATAAATTGATGGCTATTCTTTAATTTAAACTAAGTCAAGTCAACCCGCGTTCCTATGCTGCTTGCTTCTTAAATGAACAGATTCAACCTCAAACTTACTTGGAAATATCTGTACAAGATATGGTCATTAATTAAGTAGCTTCCTCTCTCATCATTCATTAGCTAATCATGCATGCATACTAATCACATTAATCAGCTCTGCACTCCACTCTCTGACGTAATCCAATCCAAGGCATCCTATTAAATTTGATTGAGTTTTAGTTTGCAAAATAGATTATTATAATTACAAGACAGCCAGTCTGTCTAGGTTTCCACGAGAGAGAGAGATAATCTAATTGGCTTGTTTGAACTGCTCTATATTTTCTACTAAAATAGAAAGCCATCGATTCTGCAACCGAGTTCAGGACGCGTACACACTCCGATGCTGTCCCCAGGTGCATGGCATTGTTCACGACACCATCGATTTTGTGCGGAACACAATTGTTACTGAAATGAACAGTGCAACTGATAATCCGGTAAAAAAATCTCAGTTTGAATTCACGTCTAATTGTCCAGTCAACTTTTCAAACTTGTCATTTAAAAATTGTATTTAATCAGATCGTGTTTGCTGACCGGAATGAAATAATTTCTGCTGGAAACTTTCACGGTGAGTATCCCGCCAAAGTGTTGGACTACCTTGCCATCGCAGTTCACGAGTTGGCCTCGATGAGTGAGCGACGCATTGAGAGGCTGGTGAATCCAGGTGATAACCTAATTAATTTATTAATTACTTTCTTAACCATTTTATTTTTATCCTCATCCCACACATGCGTATATACATTCATTTAACAGAAAGATTATGCATTCTTGGAAGTTATGCAATGCGCTTTCTAGTTCACTCCAAAAGCTTCCTTGAAAATCCAACACTTTGCAGAACGAGTTGATCTTCATCTCATCTTCATCCTTTCCTTCCTTCCACTCTCTTTACATGTAATTCTCATCCAATTTAATAATCTTCTCGTGTTCTTTATTTTTAGCACTGAGCGAGCTCCCAGCATTTCTTACCAAGGACGGCGGACTTAATTCCGGTTTTATGATGGCTCATTGTACTGCTGCGTCCTTGGGTATATACACCTATCTCTTATTCTACATAATTTACAAATGCAATTACAGTGCAAACAAAATGGGGTCACGCCACGACCACCACCTTAATCATCGACCTCATTCAAACAGGCTATTTATGCGGAATTTGTTGATTACGTATGGTATCATGCATGAGAAATGTAAATTACTAATTTCTTATTCGATTATTTTTATTTATTTTTACAAAAGTTTCCGAGAACAAGGTTCTTTGCCACCCTGCCTCTGTCGACTCATTGAGCACAAGTGCAGGCACTGAGGATCATGTAAGCATGGGAGGCTTCTCTGCGAGAAAAGCTCTTCAGGTAAAAAAAAACTGCTATGCTAACATATGCTAACTATGAAGATTGATAATATGCAAATCATTTCCCCTAGAAATCGGGTGAAAAGTAATCAAGTTAAGTTATCCACCCACCCTGCCTGTTAGTTTATTTTTGTGTGATAGCATCTCTCTTCAAAATATCTGCATGTACATTTATAAACATGTACACACATTTTTCATCCATCCAGTTTTTTTTAAAACGAGACTCCATTCCATATGGCAGGAAACTGCCTCATCTCCGTTACTTCCTGTCGTTAGCGCTCATTGCGAGCTCGAGTTGGACTAGGACAAGCACTGCTACTCTTATTTTCAGTGCCAAGCATATTTGCAATAAGGTATACTATATACAGGTGTGTAAAACTAGAGCACACGATTTTAGGTTGGCTGCTTTAAAACTACCAAAAATTGAATGAATTCATTCGAGCATCAATTATCATCATTTTTATATATTTTCTTCATTGCAGCTGCATTGCATCAATTCACTCTCTATTCAACTTTCCACTTGATTCACTCACAGTCATACTTAACTACCTCTCAACTGCAGTGTGGCAAACATTACACTACACTGCATTCCACATAAAAAAGGTGGCATAAAATCAATTACATCAGTTAGGTTATGCATGCAAGCAGGAGCGACACCAAAACAACTTGCACTTTCGTTCAGGAAAAATAGGTTTCTCACAGACAACAGACCAGAAAGCTAAGAATTTTCCAATTTTGCATAATATGGGCATCGTTTGGGCAGAGCTAAAACTGGAATGAAAAATGAAGGGTGAAACGGGAAACCTGAAAATAAGGGGTTCAATAGTAATAATAATAACAATAATACTAGCAGTTCAAAAAGGAAATGTAAAGAGAGCTTGTGCCTAGTGCATATTTAAATTGCAAACGAAAAAAATAGCAATTGTAATAAAAAATAACATACGAAGTCCATACTACACAAGTTTTATTATTTACTCTTTCCTCCATCTCTGGCCATTTACTTTTTTTGAGGGGAATACGTGAGAAAACTTGAGAATGGCTACTATTTTCACTCTAACCCTTTCACTTTCTCTTTTTTTTACTTGCAATGCATTTCTGTTATGATGAGGATGGGAATGTGATGTGATCATTATGATTATTGACTCTGCTGGGAAAATTTCATTTCGTATGGAAAATATTGTTTAAAATGATGGAACAATTGTGTAATTTTTTGATATTTTATCTTCGTTCTTGCTCAACAGGTAGTTCGGAATGTTGAGAGAGTGATTGCGATAGAGCTTTTGGCGGCATGTCAAGCCATTGAGTTTCTGCGCCCTTTGAAAACGACAGTTCCGTTGGAGGAAGTTTATCGTGTAGTACGATCCGTTGTTAGGTGGGTTCAAACGACAACAAAAAAAGACAAAAGATCTTTTTAAATAGCTTGGCTGAGTGTTGATAATTTATTTTTATTTTTATTTGAAGACCGTGGGATAAGGATCGAGTGATGTATCCAGACATTGACGCTGTGACAACACTCCTTAAAGAAGACAAGATTTGGCTATCTGTCAAGCATCATATTGAAGAGTACAATAATTTGCAGGTCTCTTTTTATTTTTTGTTTATTTATCATTAACATATATTTAATCTTAAATGTAGTTTATGTAAAACTGTGTGATTTTATTTTGACTTTGGAAAGAACGTGGAAATGCAAGTATTCAGTCCAACAGCTTATGTATTCAGAGGAGGTAGCTCGAAGGATTACTCTACGCCTCCACCCCTCCAAATACAGGTTCCCGTCAAGCCTTCCCCCACCCCAGGGGCCAGCCCTCCGCCAACAAAGAGAAGCCGACGACATAAGGATTCTTCAGATTCTTCAACATCCGGTGGCCTCCTCAGCACTGGATCAAATAACAAATGAATGGGACCATCTGCACCTTTTGATTTCTTGATTAATATTTTATGAATATTTATGAGTATCAAAAATATATTTATGCTGGCTGATGATTGGTTATAAGAAATAAAATAAAAATATTCTAAAGAAAAGTTGATGACAATTTTCAAATTTTCTCTGCATTTCCTTCCATACATAAAAACCATCTTGGACTTTGACGACTTAATTAATGGCTATAAATAATCGGATCGCTGCATGAATAATGATTAAGACATGACATGACTGAGGAGTAAAGTAAGTTTGGAGAAATAATGGAGAAATCAAGTCAGGTATTCAATAGACGACACACAAGGTTCGTATTTTTATTTCAAAGAAAATTAGGGTTAACAATGGTACATATTTATATATTTATCATATATATCATCGCATCATCGCATATAATTGATAACATATACATATACATATATTACAATATATACATATATATGTATAGATGTATTCATGTTTCAACATTTTTTTACAACGAAGAATTAAAACATAATGTATGTACTTCTATGTATATTTATATATATATATATATATATAATATATATGTACATAGGTATAACATATAATATAAGTATATATTATCATCGTGAGGAAATCTTCAGTAATTTATTTTTTGTATTAACTTTACTTAGTTATATAGAAAGGGTGTAGTTTAATTTTAAATGTAATTTAAATATACATTAGAATAGATGCATTTATAAATTTATATTTTTATAACAGAACTTTGACAAATTATCCTATCGAAAAATGTGTAGACAAACCTTAAATAGATTAATAACATATTTAAATATAATTATATTTACTTATCATAGCTTTTTTCTTCTTGTTTATCATCATTTACTATAAATTGTAATTATAGTAGTATAATTACAGTGGTAATTTTTTTAGCAATTATTTCAATGTGTACCAATTTTTTTTAACCCAGAAACGAAACGCTTTTTTATATATTTTAGTTAGAATTTTTAGTTTTGTCTGCTGAATTGTTCAACAATGTGATAATTTCTAATAATATTTATTGGTAGTATACAATTAACTAGCTATATTTTAATAATCATGTAATAGTAGTATCAGTACACAGAGTTTTTTTTCTAGCTCTTTGCATGTTTGTTGGATTTTTTTTATATGTTTGTTTATTTCTTGTTTTTTTGTGTAATCTTTTATTAGTTTCAAGATGAAAATTAATACTAGTAATGGATTTAAGGATTGGAAATACCGACGACGCCGCTCTGACAACCGACCATACCGACAGAAAATTTTAAAAATTGTGGTATTTTTTTCGAAATTTTCAAGAAGTTTTTTTTGTGATATTTTGAAAAGTGACCTTACTCTACTTTGATAAATTATGAATATTTCTTGCTTTAGATTTTTTTAACAAACCTGCGCCGTGTACAAACTAGTTGGGTACCCCTTGAATGATCCTAAAAATTGGTATAATGAATGCCATGTCATAATGCCGTATAATTTCTTTAAAAAACTGCTTACAACTTTGATAACGATAAATGTTATTAATAATAGGTTAAAGCTAGTTTAACTAATGTCACATACGTCAACTTTTGTTTGTGGTGTGAAATGCTTTTCAAATATATTCTCAATAATGAAAATACAGGTATGCATTGCTATACATAATATAATTTTCATCTATTTAAATGTAATGTATGAATGTATGTACACATAAATGGTAAATAAATGTGGTCAGTAAATTAGTGGTACAGTTTGCAGTCGTCACAGTCTACAACACAGTACAGTACATAAATACTAATAATATAACTTTAAAATCGTCTTCAAAATCATAATTTGTCGTTGGAGTTAGATAAGATATTATTAAAGAAGTTTACCCTTTTGCACTTAATTTGCAATGTACTGCTATATAGTTGAACTTGGGAAAAAATTGAAAGTTGAAAAAAGGTGAAAGAACTAAATTGGTAGAATCATCTTTTTAGCATTTACTATTCGGCTGACAAACGATGACGCCATGACAACAATTAAACATTGTATGAATGTTATTTATGTATAGCGATGCGATCGATGGATTCGCCGACAAAATTGATAGCAACAATCAGTTTTTTTACTAGAGGAATTAGGTAGTATGTCCCAACCTAAACGACATGATTTTTTATAAAGTAGATTTCTAGTTTATTTAAAGTTTATTTTTTTCCAATTTGGATTCGGTTCTTAATTAAGTTTACTACTATAGTAAATTCAATAACTGTAAATATGCAAGTTGAAAAATACTCGAAAAGTCGTTTAATTCATTAGCGTAGTCGCGTCGCGCCTTATGATCTTTTTATACCTTGTATCAAACATTTACTCGTATTATAAAAGTTAACTAACTAATTGGTATGTACATTAAATCCTTCATCTTTCTCTGTTTTTTTAGCACCACCGGCAATATATTATCTACTGACTGCTAATAAAAATGATTGAATAAATTATACAAGTAAAACTAAAAGTAAATTAATATTGGCCTGACTATCTGTTTGCTCGTGTTGCAGATTAAAATATGCCAAGTTGCTTTTGTGTAAAGCTCTCTAATTGGACAGCTTACTTTTTGGACAAATAAATTATTAAAAATTTACAGGTTGTGGTTGTATCGTTAATAAAAACCTAAAAAAAACATTTCTACAAATCTTGGCAACTTTTGGTCCATATTATTTTTTTAAATTTTTAATTGTTTCCGATAAGATTGGACACTCGTAAATTATATGTCCATTTAGTGCAGGAGATATTTTAAAACTTTTACTTTAAATTGCCAAAGTTGGTAGTCAGTGCATGTGTACGTGTGCATGATGCCTTGTTTGTCTGTCTGTCTCTCAACTTCAAAACTTGTATACTTTTTTTTAAATGGAATATTTATTTAAGAGCAACTCGAATATATTTCTAATGCCGACTTTGATCGATGAGTATTCTTCTTTTACAATTTAACTCGTTAAGAAAAAATGTGGCATGTTTAAAACAAAAAGGGAATCTAAAGTAGAAAGACATGTATGTATTCATCATGTTTGGGAATTTAAACTGAACATAAAATTTAACATGGGCTATTTTTTTTAGGGGAAAAGGCAAGATTTCTGGTGTTTTTTTTACTATTTTGCAGGTACAACTTCGCCTACTAATTTTTTTTTCTTGTGGAATCGCCAGTCAAAGTCCTTTCTACGAGAACAATCGATACATAAAAATATATGTACATTGTAAATACACACACCACATATTCAAATACATATCTATTTTTTATACGTGCACGTTCCTCCGGTAAAAGAATAATTTTGTGGATTTTGTCCTAAAAAATCTTCTTTTTTTCTTTCTAAAAGGTAAAGGTAAATTATCATTTTTTTTTAATTTGCATATCTGCCTTGCACACTACCATCCTTTTAGTAAAGCAATTTGCAAGATTTTTGTCACAAATCTTGAAGTTACCTACCAAACTCTAATTCAATTCCGCCTTTCTTTCTCTAATAACGTGTATCACAAGATTATAAACATTTTAATCATTTTTCTTCATTCATTCAACCAACTGAAAGGAGTAAATATTATTCATCTTGGTGTATGGTAAACAAAAGATATATCTACAAACATATTCTTAAGAAAGCATTCGTCATCCATTGACAACGACGACGACGATCCATTTTTTTTAAAATAGCAGGTCATTCTAATCTTTTCAAACTAGTATTGAGATTTTTCGTATCAGTCCCTTAGGTAAACATTAAAATTACTATATATCCTAATTATATTAAAATTAGTTGACCTTCTTAACTGGTTATTTAGCTATGTGGGTACACGGTAAACTATGCTTAAGGTCCCATTCCAAAAATTAACATACTTTTAAAAGTGTAGGCCCTTCGCTGTAGTGCCTTAAATTAAGGTTTTAAAGTTCAACGGTTAAAATATAAACTGTATAATTAATCAGGTCTACTGCAGGTGGATCTGCTAAAGTGAAAATTGAACTTACCCACGTGACGTAATTAAATGACTATAATTTTCTATTCTGATGTTTCATTCTTTTATGAAATAAAAAAGGACAATTTGTTTAAAAGTTACGCTTGCGGTATTCAGTATCAGTCATTTTGTTTTGCATTGTTTCATCATTTACATAGGTAGGGTCGGTCGGTGGGTTTAGGGCAG
This sequence comes from Entomobrya cf. arborea Gr-Col-00668, assembly GCA_034699025.1. Lineage (NCBI taxonomy): Eukaryota > Metazoa > Arthropoda > Collembola > Entomobryomorpha > Entomobryidae > Entomobrya > Entomobrya cf. arborea Gr-Col-00668. Next base: position 30,186 of record JAQIWN010000041.1, on the reverse strand, counting down.
GAAATATAATTGGAATGATCTTACATTACCCCAAAAGCCGTGAAATGCAAAAATATTAATACTGATCATGTTTTCGGTTCCATTTTTTTTGGCAAGGAAAAAGCTGGCTGTTTTTCATGGGAAGGATTTAAACTTAAAAATGCAAACATCTGAATAATAATTAACCAACGATTTTTTCAATAATAATAAGAAATTGTATTCTTTTTTTATATTATCTTTATTATTATTGCTCATTGGTAATTATTATAACCATTTAATTCTCTATCGGATGAACTATCAACTTGTTTTATTCGATCCAGTAGTGACCAGTGACTTGTGACCAAATAAAAAAAAGTAGTTGCATACAATTTCCATATATTCCTCTAAAGCTATAGTTCATATTTGGTGTAAAACGTTAACGATATTGTGTAAATCACATGCACATCCTTGAAAACAAAAATATCCTCATTCAATCTTTTGGTCACATAATTAATAGTAAAATTTAAACAAATTAAAAATAAATTATACAGAAAGCTTGAAATGCATCCTTCGTACCTTACCTTACCTAATTACTAAGTATGTCTGTACAAAATTGAGTTTTATAAAAAGAAATCTTGCTTTCCACTTTATGACTTTTTATTCTTCTTTATTTTTTAAATTATCAAGATCCCATTTTAACCAACTCTACAGCAGTTAGCACCCCGTAACCAGTTTCAATTAACCCTAAATTAAGTATTTGATAGTTTCTCAATTATAATATTTATGTGAATGTCAAGTTTCTGGCCGCTTAAATTATTCTTTTTATATTTTTACGTAGACTATTCAAGATGACTACATTTAAAACATTATTATTACTATACCGGTAGCCTTCTAATGTTTTATTGTTGTGTCATGCTTGTCATGTTGATTTTATAGTTGTTCTTGTTGAGTAATAGTGATATAATCATAACTAAATAGATTAAATTAGTTGTAACTAATTAACTTCGATAGTAAGAAAAAAATTGGAATATATAAATGCATAGCTTATGTTAGTGAATAGAAAAGAATTGAAAAGAGGTCAAACCTTCCAAGGACATTTTCTGTATCAAGTTATGTAGCTTCAACACACTAATTATTTTTTTGCATCTTATTTTGGGGCGAAATTTATTAGTATGATTATTCAACTGACTAAAATTATTATGTGCACAACCGCATATAAGAATTAAAAGGTGCGTGCGTGGGCGTGATTACAATGAGAAGTACCACAAATATAAATAATTACTCGCTCTCCATCTTTCCATTTTGATAATATGATGAAATTGTTTCCATTTTTTATGTATAGTAGGTAAAGTAGATATGATTTAAATATATTTTCAATCAATTTATGCTATTTAAATAGTTTGTGTTTATGTACAGAGTGAATACTGATAACGGCAATGTATACACAACGCTGGCTGTGCTCTTCAAATGGAAAATTATAACAATGATAATAATTACTATATCGTTTACAATTAGTAGTGGTAGTTAGAGGTGATGGCGACAACAATAACAACAATGATTACAACAATGATTCGATATATTTTTAAAAATCAATTCATTTGACGGCCTTTTTTAAGTTCCGCTTCGCCTTGTCCTTTTGGTCTGCACATTAGTTATGTAGATTAATATTTAAAAGGTGGAAAGAAAGCGAGCGAGCGAGAGAAATTTGGGTTTATTGTCTGTACTCTTTGAAAGGATGCATGATGGATTTATTTGATGTTTTTTGTGGAAAACCTGAATTCCAGCTTTCTCTTTCAATCAATTTTATCTTGGTAGTATGCTGTTGGCTAATAATGTCCGTGTATTTGGAAGGAAATCATGGAAAAATATTTTACGGCAATAATAAAAATGCCAATTAAATTTACAAGTACAAGTAATAAATAGTGATGCTAACTAGTTGAACACCCGTTGCAGTCAATGGGGATACAATGGCTAGTAGTAGAATTTTTAGTTTGTCATCTCTAACTTGTCTGCATTCTGTATGCATCATAATATATGCAATGTAGTTCCAAGACGCAACGATCGACAACAAAAAAAAAACATTATTCTCAAAGAAGCTTGAGAATATAACTTTTTTCCTGATTATGAAACATATTTTTAGATTGTAATATTTACCGTATGAATCATCACTCTCGTCAACTTTTTTTAAAAATCTTATATGCAAACATATATACGTATACTATATTATGTATGTATGTATTATATATAAAGATTATTATAAACGGTACCATCTAATATTATAAAAATAAGTTGTATGTGAGTGGGTATGTGTGTAAAAGTTTGCATGATTATTTAAAAAATTGTTTTAAATTGAAGTGTTCATTATGATCTTGATCTCATATTTATGTATACCAAGTCAGTTAACTTAAGAGTACCAAAGGTTTAATTGTTCTGCTTTTGGAAATAATAATTTTAAATTTGACTGAATCTAATGAATCATTTAGTTAGGAAATGAACACTACTGAGTATTTTTTAAAGAAGATGGTTGGGGTATAATTTTAAGCAATTTTCAAATGGACTTGTTGAGGTATAATTTTGATTGGCTGAGATTGATTGGTTAAGAAGAAATTATGATAAGAAAAGTACACGCATGGTTCAAAGTCAGTCTAGTATCATGTAATGTAAAACATTATCATAAAACTGATTTGAAAAAAAGGAAAAATTTGGCTGACATTGGTAGTTTCCTAGTTTTCGTTTTGATTTGATTTGATTGTTGATGAGGCTTATACAAAATCCCAACTGATTATGCATTTATCTAGAAGGATTACAGTTAGACCTGTTTAATTTGCGATCGCAATTCCCTTTTAATCATTATAATTTATGTGAGTGAGTACATGAGTGTTTTCATGTCTCGATTTATTTTTTAATAGCTCAATTATCTTTATTTTTGGACATTCAATTTTTGCTTTGTTGCGAGACCTGTCTTTGTGGGAGACTTTGATATCGCTTCATGTTTTAACAATTAAACTAACTACGCAATTTAACTTACGAGTTAAAATAATGATCGTAGTGATAAACAAGTAGTTTTTTTCTTAATTTTTCCCATTTAGTCAGTTTTAATGGTATTTCCCTCACTAACAATCACCTTAAAAATTTAGCGAGTTCGTTTTGTAAAATGTGTTTAGGAATTTGGTTATTTTTTGTGTGTTTTTTTGTCGGTCGGTCGGTAGTTTTAAAAGTAAGAATTGGTGTGTCGTTTTTTAATTAAATTATCCAATTAATTATAATAAAATTATTTCGTATTCTCATTCATTCATTTTTTTTGGTATTACGGATTAGCAAATGATTACACAATAATTGATTATTTTTTTTACTAAAACAACTCTGTTTTCGTAGCTATTATTTTTTATAAATTTTTCACCACAATTGTCATTTTTACAAATATTTTCAAAATGGATTTGAATGATTCAAATCATTCGAAAAGTCTCTTATTTTTCTTTTTTAAATTAGTTTTGGTAATATTTTTTGGTGTGTGTCAATCAATCAGATCGGCTCTAATTGATAATTTAAATATATATGATTCCTTTGAGTACTTTTTTTTTAATTTTCAAAATTGTTTATACTAGTTCACCAGTAGTAAAGAGTAATAAACACTTGGTAAATATTTTATGTATCTATTTCTCTGTTTTCAATCGTCCGTCCGAATATCATTATTAATTTTAATATTATTTTCATTAAATTGATTTAAAAACGCATTCCATTTGTTTTGTGATTTCATTTATATTTTTTGGTATTGTTCATTTTTCAGAGTACACATTTAATTTATTTTATTTTTTTGATAACTAAACTACCAAGTTTTAAAAATCCCATTTTACCATTTCTTTTTTTACCCTTTTTGTAAATTTTATGCAAAATTTTTTAATGAATGTTTTTATTTTTATGTGTGTACGTTTTTTTCTTGTTTAACTTGACAGAATTATAGTAATAATTGTTGTATATATTTTAAAATATTTATTATAACATTGAATTGCTATATATTTTTAGCTCACAGTGTTGAGATGCGGACCACAGGTTGTTTACTTGAGGAAGCATCTCCTCCCCCACCAGCACTAGCACCACCCCCAGCCCCTCCATCCTTTCCTCCCCCACCCTCCCTCCTAAGTTTGGGGGATGGAGTTCTGGATTCCATTTCGACAGTGGCAGGAGTTGGAAGCGTGACAAGAGCTGTGGTGACTGATGTAACCGGACTTTGAGTGGCGTTTAGTCGATCAGATGACAACTCTTCTCCCAAACCTTTCGAGCACCCACTCCGCGGCTCCCCGCGATCAGATTTTAGTCGAATCTGAATGTCGTTCAACTCGTCAGGGTCATCCGCATTGTCCTGTGCGTGGGACTGACCATGTTTCTAAACACACCGACACCATCATCACACCCCCGCATCAGCACGTACACGCAAAACGACACACAAAAAATAGAGACACAAAAAAAGGCAACATTAGTTTATTTCACAAAATTCATCAAAATAAAAATTACTTTCCCACATTTTTTTTCAAATAAATTATTCCCAGTCCAGATATTGATTATTCATTATGCTTAAAACTATTAAGAGTATATTAACTATCAATTAGATTTTTTTTTGGATGAAAGGGATTACGTATTTTTGCAGGACATTTTGCATTTGATGCAGAGAACCGCCCCGTCATGTAGTTTCGAACGGGCGTTCCCAAAAAAATAATTCGCAGATTAACCTAACTTGCTTCCTAGCCTTTCGCTAAACTGTTTCTGTGATAAATTGACACCTGGCCAATTAAATTAGTAAAAATATAATTGTGCCCTGTGAATATTTATAATTTATAGATATATTCCTAAGTTTGTGAAGTGTATATTTTTTTCTTCGTATATATTTCACTCTTCTTGTTTCAATAACACCGTTTTAAAAAGATGCTTGAAGAAACTCATTCAATTGATGAAAACTAATAAGAAATAATAAACATCAAATAGTCACATGAAAATAGCAACCCAAGCTTTATAGTTGGAGTTAATTTTTTTCACAACAATCAATAAAGATAACACGTATGAGATAATTACACACACAAATTAATAAACAGTTAAAATACACAGAGAAAGAGAAATAGAAGAAGTAAGAAATTGCTACGGAAAAGACACAGACTAATGTACACATACACATAACATTACAATCTGAAAAGGAATTATAAGTAGTTTTTTTCTTTGTCTTTTTCATCATTACACATAAAAAATAAATTAGAACAATAGTTAGTTATGTTTTTGCAAACCAAATAATAATAAAGAACCTCACGTTGTCAAACGTGTTGGGTAAATAGAAGATCAAGTAAGTTGTAAGTTTGTCCACACCAAAAAATCATATAGCATAAAACAAACAAGTGAGTATTCATTTAATTGCAATAGATAACTTATAATTTTACCAAGAGTCACGATGCAAAAAACGAAGACAGCTAAAATTTCAAGTTTGAAATAAATTAATTTAATGTTTTTAATTTTCTTACGAAGAGCTCATTTACAGGTAAGAAAATTAAGAAAGTGACAATTGTGAAGAGTGAACAGTCATTTTGAATTCAATAAATAAAATAATTACTGTACACTGTAATTTAACTGAAAGCATAGTTTTTGTTCTGTGTAATTGAAATTCAAGCAGTGTCACTCAATTACTTATGGTCATAAGGCAAAAGAGAATGAACGTTTAAATTTAAAAGCAATATCTAAAATCTTTTTTTTGAAGGAAATGTTTTAAGTGATTTGGTGTGGGTGGATTTTTTTTTTCATTTATTCTTTTGTGAAATAATTTATAGTGATCCGGTGATTAAAGTTTTAAAGTTTCGTTTTAAACTTTACGAACGTTTTACCGGTTTTAAAGCGGATTCTTCGTTTTGAATAGAAAATGCGCGCAAGTCGCTCTACAATTAAGAACACAATTAAATACAAGTTACATACACATAGGATAACAATTAACTAATACATACTTAATCATAAATGTACCAATATAAAATGTATATATTTTTATAAATAATTTCGTGCTTCATTCATTTTAATTATAGTTATGAACGTAATTATAATTAATTTGTATTATTATTCTATACGTTGATTATAGTAATAATAATTAACACATTATCAGAATTAAAAGAATGTTTTTATCTTTGGTCGGATAAGAAAAGAAATTAGATAATTACGTCATGCGTCTTTTCACGGTTATTTTTTTGGGTATAAAATTGACAAAGATAAGTACATACATAACATACGGTTTGAATAACATTTACTATTTATTATTCACATTAGCTTTGGGTTACCGTACGTACACGTACATTGAACATTACATAATAAATATAATATAATAGATATGTAATATGATTAAGATGTAAGAATGGCAATAATAATTTAAGGCGTGTTCACAAAGTAGAGGGACACACACAAAATGCAGATGAAGACAAGAATGTGAGGCCCACCTGGAGAGTTGTGTGCCCAAACTTTCTTTTTTTCGAGAAAGGAACAAGGCCAGCTTACATTTACATTCCAACTTAAAGAAAAGATGAATAGGTGTACATTACACACACATCACATGACATACATAGTACATAATACAAGAACATTATTCATTAAGATGCATTAAGGCAGGTAGGTAGAGAGAGTCTTGAACAAGTAGTCAAAATAATTACGACAAATTCACCTGCAGAGTGAGTTGTGTTTGTGAGTGTCACACAATTATGGCTCTAGTAATAATACTAATATTAAAAGATACGAAATGCACTACAGTTTATCTGAGAATATATTATATTTAGATTATAGCTCAGATTATATTTAGCAATCCAAAAACATGCTTTAAAAGGGTTGAGGAGCGTAGCGACATTGTCTCCTCGTCAGCATTGAGGACATACATTCAGGGATCAGCGGGAGACGAGGAGTTGTGGCATAACAGCAGCAGCTACATTAGCAAAGATTCACACAATGTAAAAAGCTGGCTAGTGCTAATATTCCGGTCTAGTCTAAAAAAAGATGAAAGCAAAGTGGGAAAGTTGTACACAAGCCATTGTTGTTTGGTAGGAAGCAAGGTGCTAAAAGGAAATGGAAATAAAATAGTGGAAGGGCTTGTTATTTTCCATTATTTTATTATTCTTTTGTAATGGATTACGTGGTATAATGATAATGTAATGAGTTATGTTGTTGCGTCAGCTTTTTTTATGTTTTTAGTTTAAAAAGGATGAGGAAGTTGAAAGAGTGCTGAAGGAAATTTGGGACAAGTTTGAATGAGACCCTTTGCTTTTCTGAATAACAAGAAGGGAGATTACAATTTTTTCTGACGTTATAGGGAAAGATGAGAAGCAAGAAAGAGAAATGTACACATTTTCCATGTATCCTGTGAGAGATTTCATTGTTTTTGCAGTGGTACATTGCTCACGGCTCTGATAGATGCACATTTTTAATTACTCAAATTAAATGCGAAAGGGTTGCATTGTAATTTTGTACGGTGGATGGATGTGGATTGGATGATGGTGAGAATGTGAGAAGTGAAAGTAGAAATAGTGAGTAATGAGAGTGATGGGTTGTATTGTTGGTTATGTAGCAATTGTGTTAAGTATATTTTTGACGGGAGAAAGTTTGGAATGGTGACAAGTTGGACTGTCAGTGTGGCCAATTTGGCTACTTTGCAAAAGGATAAAATTTAATTATAACAAATTGTGTTTCGTGTGAAATGGGAAATTAAATTTTTCGTTGTGACATGACATGAATAAAGATGTTTACAGGGGAAAACTGAGCTAAAACTACAGAGGCGTATGGAAAGGAATACTAAAATAGAATTGAATGGATAGAAGTCCAACATTTTGCATGAGTGGTTGGGGAAAAAAGTAATTCAATTCAATGTGGTGGGCAATTAATTTGACCAATTGTTTCAACAGCTTATTCGTATCAAGCGAGAGAAATTGACAAGCACTTACATAATTTCACATTTAACTTCTAAAAAGCAGTACAGGTGACAGGTAAAGGATTATAAAATATGTGTACAAATATATATTTTTTTGGTATATTTTGTGTGCTTGGATGATGATAAATACATTCAATCCGTTTTTGTGGTGTTGGCTTTGTAGACTTGAGCAGATTTACAATGAAGTTTCAATTTCATTGCATTCCCTTCTCGTTTTGGCATCACATCACATAACCATAATTGCTAAATTTCTTGCAGACGGTCATAAGTTTTTTGTGCATGGTGGCGTGGTTGTGGTGGTTTTGACCAGTGACGATTCTGTTGTGGAACAGGCAGTGAAGCGATATTTCATCCACCTTTATAATTTTTCTTCATTAAAACAGCTCTCATCTCAAGTCTCAACTCATGCGATCATTCACAGACGCTTTTTTCACTGTCATCGACTGGATGAAGAGTCCCAGTATTTTACAAAGTGTAATGAGGGTAATAAACATACACATCAAATAATACATCTACACTATAATTTCAAATGAGAAAAAGGTGTGAAAAGGGTTAAAAGTGTAAAAAGGACAAATTTTACATGGGATTTGGGAAGTTTAATGGAGGAAGGGGTACGTACACATATATCAATCAACAGGTTGGTTTTCTAACCAATAATTAATCATCTCAAAAAAATCTACAGCTAAAATTGCATTCGAAAACTATATTCGATTTATAATGGAGGGGGTGAGGGGAACTTTGGGGGGAATTTATATACTGTAAAATATTCAATGCATTTTTGTGTCATGAGCATTCACTAAATCAATCACATTGCTCTCTACTAATTAGCAAAACATGTTTTGTAGTTTTTACTTGTGTGAAGGTCCCGTTCAAGTGTGTTCAAGGTGAAGATGCATTTGGCTGAAAAAGTGTAAAGGGATAACATAAGACACATTTACAATTACTGAATTTACAAATGTTCAATTTTTTTTGCATATCAAAATAATATAATTGCCCAGAGTTTTCTACACGTTCCCTCTACGTTTCAATTTTCCAGGTGACAGGTTTCAATGCAATAGTGTACAGTACACGCGCAGTAAAAAAATTCACGGATACTTGCTTTTTTTTTACGCAAAGATGCAACACTAATCTACTATTTTGTACTTTTGTGACAAAAATTAAAATTCAACTTTGTTTGAAAATTATCAAGTGTGAAAAATATTGCTACAAAAATTACGTAAAGCAAAAAAATGTTTTTTTTTAAGTTTCTTACAATTTTGTGCAGAAAAATTTGGACTGCTGCAAAACACACAAGATTTATATTGTAAAATACTTTGCTATACTAGAAAGTACACACACGGTATTTTATACTTTAATTAAATCAGCTTTGGTACTTCTAAAAAACGGGAAATTTTTATAAAAAGGGATACTCTAAAAAAAATTCGAGCTGTTTTAGAACAAAATATATATTTCCGTACCATACGAAAAAAAAGAAGATAAAAAGTAAAGTACTTAAACCAAAATACAAATAATTCTACCACGAAATACTATTTTCTGTGGTCACGTTTCTAAAGAAAAAATGCCTACTAATCAATTTTTATTATGCTGCCAACTTTTCTTGATCATCGTCATCTAACTAACTTTTACAGAGAGATGCGCTATCTGCTTTCATACAGTGCTTTTTTATCACCACAGCTATTTTGCTGTTTTTTTTTCTATTCAAAAAAATGGTGCTCAAATTTTCTAATTCTAGAAGTAAAACTACCTGATAAATTGCTACTTCAAACTTGCTACTTATCATTGGAAAACTAGTTTTTTTCTCCTTTTCTATTTATCCAACTAAATAAAAATAAAATATACTTCACGTCAATTTTATGGATAGATTTTGCAGTGAATAATGGATATATGCAGAATTTAGTTTGGTATGAGATTCATTCAGTGAGTTATTTTACAATTGCATGATGGTTTTTTATTAGGGAAATGTTTTACACGGTGATGGGCTATATTTATTGGTTGGTTTGGGATATTCCTAAGAGAAAACTTTCAGCACAAACTGTTGTACTGCTAATTTTTATTAAGTTGCAGTGTCATCTAATAAGTTAAATGAGGGTTTTAAACTGAACTAGGTGCAATTTTTTTCTGAACTGGTGTAAATTTTGAATGGTTATCCAAAATTTGGAGAGAAGACAAGCTACTAAACCAACCCGCTTGGTATTCTAGAGCTACATATTTTTTACATTTTATTTTATGATTTCGGTGACTCTATTATTCTAGGTGCCGGGATAAAAGAGGGTTGGGGGTGGTGGTGGTGTGGGGGAGGGGACAGTCTGGAGAAGTACAGAACAACACAGTGGACATTTTTTTAGAAAGGATTGGAAAATAGTTGAATTTTTATCGCAGAACAACTTGGCTTTTTACTGGCTGGGCTTTTTTCAAAAAGGTAAATGGATTTGTGCGATGGAAAGTGTTGGTTTGTCAGTGTAATCCTTAGAATGTGTGATCAGATTATCTTGTTAACTATGGGATGGGGGAAGCTTGATATCATTTTCAGGACTTGAAAAATTGATGATCAAAACTATGACATTGTGTGTTTGTATGTTATGTCTTGTGATAATGTTGATGATGGTATGATACTTTTGTTTGGATTCACTTGTTTTCTTTGGAAAGATTAAATGTAAATATTTGCAGAGACAGGAGGAAGTTGAAGGTAAAGTAGAGTGGTAAGTGTGCGGTGAAAATGGGGATATGTCAGTGTATAGTGTAGTGTGTAAAGTGAACAAGGAAATATGTTTGATCATCAATGTGGCTGTTGAATGGCTGCTCAAAATAATGGAGGAAAGATGGAAACGATGAGGATAGGTTGTGATGAAAAGAAAATCAAGTATCAAATTAAAAGAGATAAACTGACTAATCATCATTTTTAATATGGCTTCTTTGTAAATGTATTTTGTTTTTGTGGTGGCATGAGAAGGTATTGATTAATTGGTTTTCGGAAAATATGTTTGCAAGTTGACTAAATAAATTGGATAGTTGTTTGGAGAAGAGATGGGAATGTGAGGGAAGTGAATAGGTGTGTAATATTTTTGTGTAACGAGTTATTATAATAATTGTTTGTGTTTTGGTAATAATTGGTCGCTTTTTGTGTAGACAGGGCTTATATTTTACCTGATGAGATCGGCCCTGAATCATCTTGTCGCTATACATGAAGACAACGCGGTCTGTCACTGCAGAAGATGACGAGTGACCATGAGAACCAGCAAGAGAAGCTGCTGCAGCAGCAGCGGAAGTTGTTGGTACAGGATTGTCACCACCTGACGCCGCTGCCGACGCTCTTGGCGTCTTTTGACGCGGAGGTGGAGGTGGTGGCGGAGATTTTGGCGTAATGACAAAGGATGTTGTTGCTGCTCCCCCAGAGGGACCTCCAGTAGCGGTCACAACGACATTCGCAGCTGTACCAGGATTGCTTGGATTTGAAGAGCTAGCACCACGTCGGCCAGGGCTTGCTGCCAAAAATGGTAACGTCTTCTCATGGCAGGCAGGCAGGCAGACCAGTCCAAAATAATTCGCATTAATTCGTATTTAGATTTTTAGAAGAAGAAGGGCAGAGGAGAAGATTGGAAGCGTTTTTTATGTGTTTGTAGTGTGATGATAGTAGAAGAAGAAGAAGGAATAGATAGCCAAGATAGATAGATAGAAAGCCACCGAAAAACGATAATAAGTATAATAATCATAAGAAGATCTAATAAATATTTGCATACACACAGTAAAAATAAATAGTCAGGCAATCTATAACATGTATAGATAGATAGAAATATATACAAATGTACACACATTTTAGACTAAATAAAATTATTTTTTTTCTTCTTTTTACACTTCATTCGTAACCTTTCATGTTTTATAAACTAAATTGATTTCGAAAACCACGGACGTATCGCCGTAAAGGTAGAGAATTTGGTATTTTGTCAATTTATTTTCGACGGGGATTACAATTTCCGTCAAATTAAAGTTTAGAGGCAGGTTGTTGCACAAATTTTCAAAACTTTTTGCTATTTTTCAAACTTAAAGGCACGCATTAATGTATGTATGTATGTTTTATGTTTTTGGAGATGTCCATAAGGGACCTTTCGTAATAATGGCAACAATAACAATAGTAGTTGAAATAAGAGGAACTCCTTCTGACTGAATATACAGCTCCATATTCTTCATATTTTTTACTCTGATGACTTCTTCCTTCCAACTACTTTAAACAAGTTTCTTTGGACTGAGTTGGAGATTAAGTAAGTCGCCACCAAGGCAATAATAACACCAAACTTTAAACGTAAACTAACGCCAATCCACACAAATTCTTTTGCTCGGTACATCAAAGTTGCGTAATGTCTAATTAAGGATTCTATTTCAAGGCTCTTTTGAAATAATTAATTGAACCACATAAATAAGGAAGAGATTAAATCTTAAGGTTTCAAAATATATTATAATCCCGATAGGTTAACAGATTAGCAAAGATCTTTATGAATATTTATGCTTTAAAATTGAGGCGATAGGAAAGACTTTTTTGAGTAAGGTGTTGCTTACTCTCACCTTTGCTCACATTTTAAAAAAAATGCTCTTTCCTTTTGAAATTCTTTTTTCCTCTTTGTAGAATGAATGAAAAGTATGAAGACTCATCAAAATAAAAATAATAATAAAGCTTATCATTCATAGAGGCTATCATAATATCAAATATGATATGAGTGCTCTTCCCATTTCCTTTTTTACTTTCTTTTCCGGTTTTCTCCATGAAAGCTGTAGCTGTGTGCTGAGTGGTTTTGTTGGTTGCTGTGTTGGTAGACAGACGTTTTATAACACAACTGTAGCCAAAGTCACCAAAGTGCTATTGCTAAAAATTGATGGGATAAAACCATTATTTTTTCTTCTTCTTTTACTTTCACTTCAACATTCCTTGCAGCTAAACATAAAGAAAGTGAAGGAAAATGGTAATATGCCGCAAAGCTGGTGCACCACTTTCCCCGTTCTCAGAAGAAAAAAAAACTAACAAAATTCAAGTGTATATGCAGAAGATTGGAAATAGTCATTAAAGTGAAAGAAGAGACGGCGATGATGACGATGAAGGAAGTCCTTTTTTCCTTATTACAACCACATGAAAATGAACACGTCACCGTCATAAAAAGTTATCATGATTTAGTCTGGTTTCCCTCTTCCTTTTTCTTACACAGCTTGCAAATGTGGATGATAGCCATATAACGTCGACAGACAGACGTACATGACATTCTTTCTTATAAAAAGTCACTTGTATTATATCTTTTAAAAATAAATTGAGAGAAGTTGTATGGCTGTATATAAAGGCAACTGGTATCCAAGGTGTGCTTCAAACTTTTATGAATTTTCTACAGATACATTCCGACTATTGCCATGCCACTACCACCACCCTCCTAAATTTTCTCTTACTTTTTCCTGAACATCAGAAAATACTTTATTTCGAAGCAGAGGCAGAGCAATCAAAACTGAAACAAGCTCTTGCAACAATACGTTTTTTTGTAGCAAAATTACAGAGATATAATATTTTTTTGCTTAGTACTGTTATTATTATCATTTTTTATTTCTATCACGCACCCTTTGTTACTAAGTTAACAAAGTAAATAAAAAGGAAATGAACAAGTCTAGTGAAATATATTTGAAAAATTAAATTAAAGTCTGATGAAATGAGTGAGACGGCGTAACAGACTGTTTAACCAGAAGTAAGCTAACTATAAACATATATCTCACTTCTAAAATGGCAGTAAAATGGAGCAGTAAATGTGATCATGTGATGACGATAATGACATTCACTCTCTCTCTTTCTTGTCGTCGAAGCAACTTTTTGGACGTCGAGTTAGAGTTGTCGTTGTAATTCTAATTGTAACGGTAATAATAATGACAATAGTAATCATAACCATTAGCATTATTATCTCCTTAGCACAAGACAGACATACCACCCCCACCGCACCGCCGCATCTGTGCTAATCATCTAAAAAAAACCAGAGCCCCACACGTATACTGCACACTGCACTGCTTCTACTGCTATTTACTATACCTTTTTTATATTAAAAGATAGCACCAATACTAATACTGTTAATAATAGTAATAATGACAATTGTCGTTGCGCTACTTTACTGGAATCCGGTGCATCATCATTAAAAACACCGCATCACACGACCTCCTCCTCCGCTTGCCATTTTAACAAAAGCTTTATAGATAAAAAAAATAAATGTTTATAGTTTTTGGTGAGTGTTGGGAGGAAATGAAGGAACTCATTAAAACCTACATTCCTTCTTTACCACCACACACCACTGACATTAGAGAAAAATAAAAATGGGGAAAAGGGAAGCTTGTTAATTCGTGTGGTGGTGAGTATCTATGTACCTGTCTATCTAACTATTATAATTGCTGGTGAGATGATGAGGATGATGATCAGAAGATGATGGTGAAAATAAAAGGAGATTCAGATAGGGAGTCTGTCTGATTGTGAGTACTTCCTCTACACCGCACCCCACTTAAAAGTAAGGCCCACACTCACTCACACACTCACATATTCTCACGATCATGATGATGATGACGATGATGACTCGACTGGATTGGATAATGACGTGATGGACTCTTTTCTCCTTCTTCCCTCAAAAAAAAACTTACGAGTTTAGCAAACTGCTGTGGAAAGGAGCAGAGAGGCAGAGAGGGAAGGATGAAATTTATATGACTTCCTTTCACTCTATTTTTTTTCTCCACTTATTCTTGAAAAAATGTAGGCGAGTTTAAGGTAGGCACACACGCTCATAGTCATGATCATCATCATCGTCGTAAAAACATCATCAGTTTCCATTTTCACATTATCTTTCACAGTTGTAAAATAAAAGATGGAAGGAAGTAGCGCGCCAGTAATTTTAATGATAGATTGAAATGGAGTGCTATTTAGATGCACACTTTTTCTATACTTCCTTTGTTTTTAGCTAAAAAAAAAAGTGAAAGTATCTTCATCCACTCTTTCCTTTCTTTATTAAAAAAGGCGAGTCATAGAAAAATAAAAGAGTAGCTAATTTTACAAGAGAACTCATCTCTGCTATTTTTTGGTTGAATGCCTGTGTACCTCAGCCACTCTTTCAATTTTACTTTCTTGAATAGAAAAGTTAAGGTATAGCTTTCAATTAAATCCATTGAATATGGCAATTTATACAAGTTCAAAATACGTAGTTTAACAGATACATACATACATTAATGCACGTAGCAACTTTGCCGATTAGTTGTCTTTTTAAAGCAAAAACATTAACAGATTAAATAAGAAGATCCCGTCTAATTTTTTAAACGAAATGAATGTTGGCGACGTAACGCATAAAAAAATGGTACGAATGATAAAATCATATTGATAACTAGTTGAAGATGAACATTGAAGATAACGAGGAGTATTTAATGTGTATATAGTTTAGATATACATGGGTATGTAGATGTATACAGCTGGGAAAAATATATTACACCGACGCTAAATAAATAAATAATAAACACTCACACGACTCCACTTGACGATTCACAACAACAATAAATAAGTAACGTAAACGTAACAATATGTAATATCAATGAATTTTAAACATGAATATTAAAAATGTACAGTAAGAGTAATAATAACGATAAAAAGACAATTTATTAGAATAACATTAAAAGAAAAAAAAGAGAGACGGTGTTTTAAAATATTTATATTTTTGAACCAACGCAACGATTATTTTTAGTAGAGTAATAACGACAATATTTATGATTAAATGAATTGAGTCAGACAGTAAAAAAAGATAAATAGTTTTTACGCTGATGTTGTACTGAATGAGTTCAGATGAACAAAAAAATATACAATAATATATTTAAATATATAGACAGAGAGATAGATATTTATGGACATGTAAAATATTAAGTTGTATATTAATAATATTTATAGAGATAGATGTATGTAAATAATGAACAGGGTTACTTTTCCAAGCACGTCACAAGAAAAAGCAACAACATCAAGAGAGTAAAAAGACATGATATTTTTTTGTCAGTCTGGGCGCAGGCCCTAAAATAAGGTATGAATCTAAATTTAACTCTATTGTTGAGCTAGAAAAGATAATAGTAGAATATTTTCAAAAAATTCTACTTTTCCAAAACTCCCAAGTCATTTTTTCCCTGGCTACTACATAAATTTATAGTTTTTATATTAAATATGTGCTTATGCCAAAAACACAACTGTTTGAGCTAAACTGACAACCGCAAAAACTCTCTGTTCTAGTCCGTCGTCGTCCTTATGCCTCTTTCATGATTCATGACAATGGCTAGCTTAAATTTAGCGGAACACACATCACATCAACCAGACATCATCGCATCCTGCTTTATAAACAACAATCGTCATCGTCGTTTTGTGGCTTGGCTACTTTCATGTCTCTAGTCTACGGACTTGTTAGTAAGTTTGTCTGTATTTAGAATATAGATGTGTGTGAGTGTTTTTTTGGAACAGAGAGATTTTTCCTATTTTTTATTCATAAAAACTATTCTAATAAACCACACAAAACATAAATATTACATTTTACACAGAAATATACTGTACGTACGACCAAAAAAAACTAGTGCAACTTTAAACAGAAGCTCGCAATTTTCGAGTAAAATTTAAATATTTATATAAAGTACGAAAAACCCTCGAAACTGCTGTGCTGCTATGCAGGTCAGGTCTACAATACGGCTTTAGACATAAATCCCACATTTACATGAAATAGTGACCATTACGTTAAGTAATCAAGAGTAATATTAACAAATTTAACATTTTTCATTTGTCTGTCTGTCTGTCTTGTTGAAATATGCAAAAATATTGAGCCTCACAAAAAACTGCGTATATTATTGGCTTTGCATAAAATTTAGGATGTTTGTACTTTTTTCATAATGATTTATTTGCTTGTTTAGTCGAAAATTTCAAAGATGTTAAGAAAAAAAAATATTCACACGTTTTTGAATTTTTTTCTCCATCCAGCAGCATTGATTTGATAATGCTTTTTGCTTCCACTTTCTTTTTTGCCACTTTCTCTTTTTGGTAGACTGACTTTTTTACTTTCTCCATTTTTTTTCTGCATGGAGGAAGCCGAGGAGAGACGTGCAAACAAACAAATAACACGTCACGTCAAAAATATTTCTGTCATGATTCATAACCCATGCGAGAGAGCAGGCCGTGCCGCAGAACTCTTGGAAAAGATAAAAATAACAAGATAAGTAGTAACACTACTTTGTTGAGTGTGGCGTTGTAGGAAAAATAAGTAAATAGTCACTCGCTCACGTCATCCAACAAGAAAAGATAAAGATTTCAATTTATTATGCATCTGTGCAGATAAACTGTAATAATAGGTTGTAAGTACAACATTTTTATTATTTATGTCTCGAGCTCCACGCCGGTCTGTCTGTCTGTCTAAAAAAATGATAAGATCGTTGACTTGACATGACATGAAAAGATAATTATTTATTTTTGTCCCATTTAAAAATAAACTTGAAGAAAAAAAAAATCATGAACTATTCTCTTTTTAACAATTTTTGGCCATATTTAATATTTATACGCATAAAAATTTTCCCGCTACTTAGGTACTTTGCATTGTCTTTCATGTTTGGGATGAGCTGTGAGTCTTGTTCATTTTGGCAGGCAGAAAATATAAAAACGACAAAGGGAACAACTGCACTCATGCAATAATTTTCCCTTCTTTTTATGCCTTTTTTTACTCCCAGATCTGATCACAAGCCCTCCTCCATCCCCCCTCCCCTCCACAAAAAAATAAAAAAACAAGTTTGCAAATAGTAACACAAGTGGCAGCAGCATAAAAATAACAGTTGCCATGCTTATGCTTTTTTCCTCGCCTTAAAAAACTCATTGACTTTTCCTAATTCTTTCGTTTTTTTTCTTCGGTTTTTTTATGCTCTCCAGAAGCAGAAGTCTGAAAAAGAGAATGACTGGCAGCAGAGAAAATCAGATTGTCGAAAGTAAAGAAGAAAAAAGACACACAAAATGTCGGTCGGCTAACAGAAAAAAAACAAGTATTGTTCCCATGGCAACAATTGCAGGGAATTAGTATTTTTGTACAGTGGATTGGTGTATGCGTGAACAGCTCGATTTCACTGCTGTTCCCCTTTACACAAGACTATTTGTCTGTTTTCCAGGAAAAAAAAACTAGATAAATGTTTGGTTGGGCTGAGTTGAAAGCTGAGTTGTATGCTCTGTTCTCTTTTTTTTCTTGTTTTGGCAGCAGCCACCAAACTACAACTCCGCTACACACAAATTTTCTCTCTCTTTCTGATTTAAGCAAGTTTAATGGAAAGTTGGAGTTGAGCCTATTTTCACTTTTCATGTGATTGTTATGAAAGTTTGCACAGAGGCACACAAGAGGAAGAACAAGCCAAAAAAAGAAGACTGGCAAATGGAGAAAAAAAGTGTGGCTTTTCCCCTTTTTCCTTTAGCACATTGACATGACATTAAGTAGAGAAAGCATCATCATCAGAAGAAGATATGAAGAAAAAAAAGACTTAAAGATTTCTTAGTATTTGTCTGTCTGTCTGTCGATCTGCTTTTCCTTGTCTTGTTTTTTCCAAAGTTTAGTAACCAGAAACCCATTAAAAATTAATGATCCTGAGCCATCGCCGCCAAAGACAATAAAAACAACTGGCTTGTATTATGACTTGTGTGAGAGAGAGAGAATAGGAAAAAGAAAGAAAAAAACAAGGATTCTTTTACACGTGTAAATTTTTTATTCTTGAAAAAGAAAAGATGTACTAAAAAAAGAGCAGACGTATTAAATGAATTGTTGATGAGAATTGGATTGTCCTATTTTAAAATGCACAGACGCATATTAAACGAATTGCGAGTTTCAAGTAAAGTTACACTACAAGAAAATATATAAAGTCGTACCCACATGTTACCAGTTTCCCTAACAAAATAAATAATTATTACTTTTACCTGCTATTTTTTTATTAATTAATCTTATTAGAAATTTGTATGCGAAGTATTTTATAAAAATTGCTTTATTTACGTTTGTACGTAACATGCCATTTATTTGGCTGCATGCTTATATTATATTTAATTTGAATTAAAAGGGTATTTTGAGAAAAATAAAACGGTAAATAAACTTAATGATGAGGAACTTGTTAAATTAAAAGTTAGAGAGCAAAGGGGATTAACATATTATTTGTCTGTTTTTTTGGGTGAAATATATTAGAGTAGCGAAAAGGTTTTAAAAAAAATGTTTTTTGTCACCTGGTACCGCTGAGGACAACATCTGGCAGGACAGCAAAGCTGCAACAGGGCAGTCCGACTTCCGATTGAAGCATGCGGGGAAGGTGGAGGAGATGGGCTACCGGGTCTCTTAGGTTGCCCGTTGTATGGAACTTCCATCTCGACAAATTCCCGGTCCTGTACCAGTGCAGCGATTGATTTTTTCACACAAGAAAATTACACACATTCACTTTTAAATACATTTCTAAATATTTTCCAATCAGTTTTCACATAATAACATGGCGTGTGTAGCAGTAGGAGTTTCTGGAGTGCAACGTAACGGGAAAACATAACTTGCTTATATCATGAAAGCAGTGCAGTGCATTTGGTGGTTTTTATGCCGAAAATAATTGTTGGATTTTTTTTTGAATTGGTGCAGCATTTGATTTTTTTTTAGAAAAATTAAACTTTAATTGGCAGTTCTTTTTTTTGCAAAAAAACAAAATATAATGCACGTTGAAATGTTGACAGATAAACAGAAAATAATTACATTACACAAGTAAATAATAATAATTAGCAGTAATTTAAAAATATTTACTTAAAATCAGCGAATTTACGTTTAAAACATATTTCAATATGGATAGTCTGTGTAATAACGAATGCATTTACATAAATACTTAAATAGGTGGTTTAATGAAGATGGTTGGTTTAATAGTTTAACAGTATATTATACTTTTTATGGTTGAAAATAATGATAATTGTTTTTGGTTGGATCACATGATAAATTAAATAAATAATGTAACTTGGTATCAACAACGGTAGGTTTGGTATTTTTGTGAAAAAAATAAATAAAAAAGAAAGAAGCAAAACATGAACAAAAAATAATAATGAAAGCTATACAGTGAAGTATAGAAACAGTGAATATAAATTTGAATAATAATTAAAATTTAAGATAAGCAAGTTCAGAGTTGAGTCCCGTCTCCAGCAACAGGCTTATAACAGTGTAGAAAGTTTTCAAGACTATTTTGATCTCTGATTTTGTAGATAATTTTTTGAAAGATTTTTTTATGCGTGGATATATTGTTGATTTTCAAAAATTTGATTATAAAATAGAATGAAAGACGGAAAATAATATATTTCAAGTCGTTAAATTAATATCATGATAAATGGTGAGAAAGGCATCTTTTTTATTCAGGTTACCTGATGCCGGTTTATGCTGAAAGGGAGAAAAGGGCTAATTTGTGTCTTATAAATTATAAGTCATCATAATAATATCTGTGACCAAATCTCGGTCTTTTTTTGGTCCGACGAAACACGAATAAATAAAGAAAACTGCATGTAAAGCACTTAGAATACTAGAGAAACTTGTAATGATAACAATGCCATTAAAATAGTATAATATGTAATTAAAATCATTTCTTTGTTTTCTAACCAACATTATTCTTAAGTTATAATCGATGATCGATAATCTACGCAATAGTTTGTAAAATAACGATAAAACTATTTATAAACTGCTGCTAATTGAACATAAACAGATTAAAAATTTAAAAGAATGCTGCGAGAAAATGGAAAAAATGAAACTTAAAAATAGAGCAATTGGTAATTATTATAGATTTAAATTTTTGAAAGGATTTCAATTGTGTTGTGAGGACGACTGAGAAAGTCATCATACAGCAGGGGCCGGTTGTGAGGACATATTGATAGTTGAAGCAGTCGTTGAAGTGATTGTTGTAGTGGCCGGGGTGCCACCGCCAGGGGGAGTATTGGTGCCAGTGGGAGGATTCGGACTTGTTTGTATCTTCATACCCTGTCATGATTATGATCCATGTTCCACAAAATTATTAATCTTTCCTCTTCAAATTTTTTACAATTATTCATTGACGCAAGTTAAGTTGAAGTGTTAAGTTGAATTTAGTATCCAGTCTGGACTACTCTCATAAAAGTTTAACAGCGTCTTGTCTTTTGTGACGGTTCAATGGAAAAAATATTACAGAGAAAGTTACAGAAGAATTAAAGGATGATCTACATGAAAGGTTAAGCGTTTACTATTATTATGTTAAAGCACGTGCAAAAGGAGTGCAAATTTTTTGCAAAAATAAAAACAAAGCAAATGTTTCTTTCATCGTTTTTTACTTACAGTAGTTTTTTCGAGACATCTAAGCAGGTGATGATGTTGCAACTCAAAAATGTCCTCTTCTCGTCCATCGTCCATTTCAAGTCCTGACTCCTGGGCAGCCAGTCGAGCTTCTACTGCCTTCTTTTTGCTCACAAACGCAGCTCCAGACGATGCCTTAGCGATTCTTATTCTGGCCAGTCGGGCTTTCTATTTTTTTTCAAAAGACAAACAAGATTTAAAATTAAGTAACACAAAAAACTCATGACAACAACCTTGGCTCATTGTAAAACAAAAAGTAGTGCACACTCGAATATGACCCGCTTACCTTTTGTGCTTTCCTCTTATCCGCGCGTTGATTCTGATGATATATTCGACTGAAATTGGAGACTATGACGGGGACCGGGAGAGCGATGACAAGGACACCACTCAGCGAGCACACACCTCCAACTACTTTGCCTGCTATGGTCTTGGGTACCATGTCACCATACCTGTTGAACACACAAAAACAACAAACATATTATTTTTCTTGATATGAGTACCAAAGAGGAAATGAAAATTAACCAAAGCAGCCATTAATCAGCCACTAGTTTTTTTTGAAAACGTCACGTCGCGTCGCATCACACAGCCAACCAACCAGCAAAGGAGAGATAGAGAGAGAGAGGGGGATCATGTTTCTGCATCAGAGATCCATCCAGCCACCTCTCTTCTCTCTCCACTCATCTCACATTTCTTCCAACTAACCTTTGCCATTTTCCCTACTCTCTCCTTCGCCATATTATGTTCCTTCCATCTCTTCACGCCTTTTTTACTCTACACCTCACATCGTCTTTTTTAAGTCAAAATAGTAAACAGCTTCCAAACTGGTTACACAAAAGTAGCGCAACGGCGCAAAAGTAAGTATGCATATAACATTGAAAAGAAACTAATGGACCAACGAAAAACATTGAGAATCCCTATGAAATAGCTTGCTCCCCTTCCTAAAAATAGTTTTACATGCTATATTAACGCTGTCAGGGAGAAAGCCGGTTGTTCCTCCAATTTTATCTCTTTCCCAACCATTTTCAACTTGCCTAAATTAATTTGTAGACAAACTGATCATGATGCATTACCACCATCACCACCACACCACATCATCATCATCTTAAAAAAACAATAAAAAAAATTCTCCTCCCGACCAACCCAACAAAAACAAAAAAGGATGAATGGATTAAGTTGGCAGAAAAAAGAACAGTTATTTGTGAGAATTTGGTATAAGAATTAATTTGTTTGTGAATCAAATGGATGTAGCATAAAATAGAAAAGCTGACACGCATAGACACACACACAAGATTACACACTACACTTCTGTTAGATTTAGACTGAGAGGCACAATCCAATTCGCTTTCCAAAAACCACATATTTTTTCTCTCTCAACAAGCCAGAAAAGATGGAGAGTGAGTGAGCACATTAAGCAAGGTAATTCATTAACCTCAATGCTGGCTGCTAGTGAAAGTTGTTTGCTTTTCCTCTTCTCCTCTGGACTTTCACTTTTTTTTGGATGACTTTCTCTACAAGTACAAGTATGTGTGCTCCAATTCCACTTTATACAAGAACCTTGTTTAACCTTTTTCTAGCTGGCAAGCAATATGGGAAAAAAAGAAAAAAAAGGAATGATCATTATCATCATGCCCTGATCACTCGCCGAACCATTTTCCTGATTGTGATTGTGAGTAAATCTGCTATGCCCTGTTTTTAAGGGGCAAAATGGTCAAACTCATGATGATCATCATCATGTGCATATAAATACGACGATTATATGATAATAATAATCATGGAAGGATGTAATGGGATGCCCATTTATGTATATTGTACACTTATACTGCACTTCACTATATGGACCAGTGGTTATGGTATTTTGTGGGGCAGTGGCGGCGGGGGAGGAGGGGACTCCTCCACAGTGTACAATGTCATTTGAGATTTCCTTCTTCGACATTTCACCCGTCATCATCATTATCATCATCGTCACCACACCACCATACCACCACCAAAGCAATAGCAGCTCTTGTACATAACATAACCATTATGTATACTACTTTTCTTCTTTTTTTATAACGTTTCCATTTACAAAAGACTATGCTACTGCTGCCGGGCAAAATAAATGTACTTCTCTGGAAATAAAATTGGAGGAGAAAAAAACTAAGTAGAAACGGGTGTGTGTGGGGAAATGTGTGTATTTGCTTACTATATGGCATGGCATGGCATGGCTCTTGGATGGGAAGATGCCAAAGCAAGCTATGATGATGAGGCAGAAAGTTGGCTCTCGTCCACACACGACATACAACACAAGAACAGAGACCATCATCGTCCACTTTTACAACAAACTCACACTCTTCCTTACATTTACACACTACTACCACTGCCATTATCACGTAGCGCTCTCACACAAAAAAAGGGTTACACAGCTTGATTGAGACACCAAAAAAATCCACCCTCCTTTCCCTCACATTATCATTCAAAACAGCTCAATTATTTTTGTTAGAATTTTTTTTTGTTTATTTTACTAAAACCCAAGCAAATTTTTGCAATATTTTTTTTACCCGTCCTGATTTATTAAAAATGTTTGCACTGCTTTTTGCATACATGCATGAAATAAAACTTGGTTACTTCGTTTTTCTAAATCTAGCAGCCAATTTTCAATTTTAGGGAAAAACACACAGATTTTTCTCCCCTTTTCTCTCCACTGCTTTCTTTTTTCCTTTTTTTCTCCTTTTGCTATCTGAAAACTACATCTGCCCATCTCGAAGAAACGACAAAAGACATGACATCATTACTCCACCATCCGAAAATGCAAGTTGTACAGTGTACACGTACTACTTAGACTGAGACTACTACAACTACTTGTACTACTACTCATGTGATAGCTCGTATGAGATGAGAGAAGAGTGAGAATGCTCGTAAGATGATGAAGAAAAAAGAAGATGATGATCATGATGACGATGAGGATGGTGATAGTGGAGTAGTAGCAGTAGTCACGGCCGTTTACCCTTCCTTTTGTGCACCATAAACTACCAAGACGACAATATTATCAGCAGCGAGAGAGAAAGCAGTAAAGAGAGAAAAGCTTTTGTAGATTGTGCCAGCTTTCTCTCTTTCCCTCTCCATCTCCCCAACTTTCCATGCTACTCCACTAGTCATACTCTTCTTTCCTCTAAAAGCGATAATAAAACTGTGAAAGCCAACAAGAAAGAGTAGCAGCATCAGATTCAAAGAGGTTTCCACCAAAAAAAGAAAAGAAAAGTAGTGCAGCAGCAACACAGACCACTATTTATTTTCTTCACATTTAAATATCCTCGTGGTTTGGTTTTACAGACTAGCCGAAAAGAAAGCCAGCCAGCCACAGGATAAAATTTTGGGGAAAGCATTCTACTCCACACCGGAAGTGCAGAGTAAGCTGATATATAAATAGACATACATAAAAATAAATATACAAAAGGAAAAAAATGCAAAAATTTCCCTGCTCCCTGCCAACCGCCAACTAAAAACTACGTCTTATTTACAAAAAAAAATTCTCACTATAATCATTATTCCCATGATCATGTTGTCATCTTGTAGAAAAGTGCATTTAAATTTTATCAATTAAAGTTAACGTTTAAAAAATGAGTATTTCGACATTATTATAGTTTCATGAGTCTATTATTTTGTGTTTGTGTGTTTGATGGTCCATTTTTCCTGCGAGCAATTCGTGGCTCACCACATCACCAACCAACAGCTGCGGTGGTACAGTGGTACATTTTGTGCAGTGGCTGGTGGGGGCATCATTTTAAAGGTTTTTTGGTTCTTTTTTTTTGAATAGAAGAAAAGGGGGAAAACAAGATTTAGATAGATAGATAGAAACACATCTCACCACAAAGACAAAAAATGCTCAAGTGAGAAGAGAAAACAATGACTAGGTTGAAAATGTCAGATAAACATAATAATTTCTTTTTACATGCTTTCACGTTTACATAATAAATAGCAGGACGTCAAGTGTAACCCGCAACTTTATTATGGCCCGTTACAAAACTGTTATGTAGTCATAATAAGTGTTCTTTGCATAAATACATATGCATCCCTAGTTGCCCAACCAAACAAACAAAAAAAAACAAGTTTTCAAACTAGTTTCTAGTTCAGCTTATCAGCGGTAGAGCCAAACACTTTAGCAGTGGCGCAGACCATGGAGAGAAAAGAAGGGCAAAAAAGCCACTTGCATATCATATCATCGTCCACACTCCAAACACAATATGCTTACAAGAGAGATAGAGAGAGAATAAGTCAGTGTGAATATTATGTGAGGGAGTACTGATGGTGGCTTGGCTTTTGGCGTGGCGTGCTGGTATTAACGATGACACAAATGGTTTTTAGATGACCGGTGAGATTAAAATTTATATTCATATTTTGACAACCACAAATTTTCTACTAGCACCAGTGGAATTGGAGTTGTTATACCACCCATAACCCCAGCTCATCTACAATTTTAGCCCACAAAAAAAGTTTCCAATGCGACAACAATTTCCAATTTATTTCATTGCTTTGCTATAAACTCTTTTAGTTCCCATTTCACCCCTTCTCCCCTCCCACCTCTTTTGACACAAAAAAACGAGCACGTTGATTTGATGATACTCCTTTTTATTATTATCGCTGTTGTTGTTCTTTTTCATTGTTACATAACACCATTATTATTGCATGGCTATCACTATCACAATAATAATAGTAATGATCCCATCACAACACTCACAGCCTTCACAGCATTCACAACTCTCGCTGCTCTTCTCCTCTGCTCCCGTTTTCTCATTCCTTTTTTCCAATTGTGTCAAACTCAACTCAACTCTGCGAGAATCAGGAAGCCCCACAGGATCCCTCTCTGCCTCCTTCTCTCCGTCTCTCTATCTATCTTCCTCCAAGCTTTACATATGCATAGCATGAGAAGATGAGAGAACATGTATTAGCCTAACGAATAACTAAATGTTTATGTATCAAAGTTTTAAAAGGAAGGCGGAAAGGAAAAGATAGATAGACAAGTGGAATGACAGGAATAATAAGAAGAGGAGAGCATTTTCGCTCCCAAACACAAAGCATATTATATTCTTGTGCTACTCCTGCTTTTGATGCTGATAAAATCTCCCAAGACAACATCTCTCACAAGAGAACAACCGCATCCAAACTTGCTTCGAATTTTCGATTGAATGCACTGCATCAAAACTAATAGTCTGTTGTTGGGAGCAGCATATCCATTCAAAAGTGTGCACAGTGAAAACAGAGCAAAGTAAACCAACCAACCAACCAATATAGCTCATTACTGATACATGACAAAATTTGTATTTCTTATTATCATCCTATTTCCGTCTCACGCCGCCATTCCAATCATAGTTCCGTAACAAATGTAATCAAGGTAGACAACGCCTGTGTTTCGCTAGAGACTCAGCTTTACATACACTACATTTCTGCTCTTTTTTGGTATGTTTTCTCATTTGAAATGATAAAATTAGAATATAATTTGGTAGGATTAAAATAAGTTGCAAATAATTGCAAAAAAATGCCGACTGCATATCTCTACATTCTGGTTTGCATGAAGGTTCATCTAATAAAGCCAATTTCGTCACCATTACATTCGTACTTTGAGCGGACAAGGGCACAAATGTAATTTGCCGGAACAATGATATACTGACATGATATGTGAGTCTCTTGTCTCTTGAGCATCATCTCAACTTCAACCCAAAATATTTATCTAACAAAGGGTTATCATTTGTATATGAAAAATAATACACATTTATATTGGCTGGTTGATGTCCTCCATATTTCCACATCCATTTTTGTCCATTTTATGATAAGACATTTGCTGTTGATAATGATGATGATGATATTGCAGTTTTTTTACATAAACTTTTGAGAGAAAATAAGTAGCTGTTGTATAAACGTGTCGGCTATCATCGCCCTTTTCCGAGCTGGAATATCAGATTTCCGTTCCATAGTTCATCATCATCATCATCAACTTGGCTTTGATCTGTCAGTATTTTATATCATTAGATGCAGTTCTGGTGAAAAATAAAAATTAGTAGACCAGTTCATTATTTTTTAGATCACTCAATAACCAACGTTCTGAGATTCACAACAATTTCTTTGAAACATGCTGATTATTCTGATAATTCTGATAATAATAATAACCGTTCCGATAATTTCAGAAAAATAATAACAGATAATATTATCTAGTTAATTTGATTTCTTATTTCTAATTCTCATTTAAAAAATAACGTCAAGCCAAAAGTAAACTTATTTTTGATCTTGTATTTTTCTTCTTCAGATTTGAATGCAGCCATGAAAATTGTATGAGTTTGAAAGGGTAATCACGCCATTTGGTCGACAACCATGTAGGTTGAGATGATAATGATATGATGATTGACTTGTTAGAAAAAGAGAACTATTTCTTATTTTCCTTTTTTACATTCAGACAAATCCAGTTAAAGTTTTGCTTGTTATTCTACCTTGTTACGACAAGACGTGACATTTTATGAGACATGATTTGATTTGATGGCCATATTTGAATTTATTTTGTCAAGGTGACATGGCGACTTTCTCGCACCACTTTATTTCCCATTCAGATCATCACCAACAGCCAATCCGATCCAAGCCAAAGCAAGGAAATGAGAAGCAGAGAGAATACGTCTGTCTGTTTTCTTCTTCTTGAGGTCTGCCGGTGTAATTCATCATAATCATCATCATAAAAAAAATCTGCTCACTTCGACATCAATAAAGCTAACATATAATTATATATATTATTATAGCGTGTATATTTTTGCAGGCTCTACATTATGTATATGGCTATTATGCAGTAGGAATGTATTTGCAAAAAAAATACCAGTGAATCCGATGTAACCACATTCCAATTTCCAACAGCCCTACTGTTACGTTGTTTTTTTGGTAAATGTAAGGTTTGTGAGCACAGAAGGACAGACATTTTTCCGTCGTCTTCCATAAGGCTCCATTTAATAAATCATTCTACCTTTTTCCTTTTGAATAGCTGAGACTTTGGAGTCGAGTGCTGGGTTGTATAGCTTTAGCTGCATATCAGCTCATTAGAATTTCAAATCCAATATTGATCACCATCGCCAGCACTGCTACCATTCAGCATACAACATCCAAACGAACGACCAACCACATTATCATTATTTTTTGTAGTGAGCCTCTGTCAATATTCCACTTGGTCTATTTCTCTTTCCATTTATTGGCCACACAGACAAGAGCAGAGAGATATGGAAAAGCTGCGAGAGAGAGAGAGATGAGAAATGTGATGATGACGATAGGGATGATGATATAATAAAAGGAGACAAGGAGACTAGCACCAGATGCTCCATTTACTTTGAATGGTGTATTGGATCAAGACACGATCATACTCATCACATCACTCCTTTTAGCTCCTTTTTATTTTTCATAACATCTCATCTCTCCACTGCAACCCAAAAAAACCCAGAGAACAAACGCGGCAGGCAGACTCGGGCATGGTCAATAATGTGTTATGTCATTCATGTCAAATAAGTGTACTATGATAGCTTGAACAAGAGCATCCTGCACCCCAATAAAAATAATAATATGATGTGATGAGCATGTTAATAAGAAATTTAGTACGTAATTGGGCTGATTTACCCAAAGAAATAAATAAATGTTCACTTTAGGGCAACTATCTCTTTGTGCATCAGATTTTCAGGGTGACAATATTGCATTTTCTAGATCAAAATACCTACTTAATTTTCACCCCTTTCTGTCATGCTTCAGCCCTTTTCATTTACTTCTATCTTGTAAATCCTTTCATACTAGTACACTAGCGATCAAGGTGACCAAGTGATTCCAACTTATCTTTTATCAGTATCCCCCACAAACATGGACAGAAAGTTTACACTGTATTTAACGGAATCCTGTGTCATGCAGCTGGCTGGTGTCATGTCTACGCCAAAGTAAATAATATTCGAAAGTACTCCCACTATCACATCATTATATAAAAATCTACAATTACAATTGAATGCTACTTTTACACTGCAATATTGTTTTATTAGGTTGTAAGAAGAAAGTGCATGGTAGATAATGATGATGACGATGAAATGAGACACAAGTGAAACCAAACCGCAAGCCATTAACTAATCTTGCATCAGACTCCGTTTTCCTTTTTGCCATCTCTCCAGTTCACTGCCTTTTGTCTTCTTTGGGAAATTTGAGAAAATAAGAGAAAGCACAGTAAGATACACAAGAAAGGAGACTGAGAAAGAAATACGTATCATTATCTAATGATAAATGAATAGTGGATGAAGGATAATAAGATAGGTGAGCTTTTGAACTGTAATACTTACTGGAATTTACGTTATCAAAATTTCCACATTTCCCTTGTATTTTTGAACGTTTATGTCGGGATAAAAATATGTCAAAAATGCTAAATATAAACCGTTTCACTGACTTTTTTATTTGATCACAGAAAGAGAAGAACTTTGCCCCACGAAAACTCATTTGATTTAATTGTAAAAAATACGCTTTCCAAAAATTGTGCGGTTTATTTTTCCCAAATGAAATCAAACGAATTCTTAGCCTTCCCATGGGTGTTATAAGGGACCAGGCGAACTCATACCGTTTTTAGCAAAAAAAATTTTAATTTTATTATTTTAACTTTTTTTTAAGATGTGAAAGTGCGTAAAAATGGAAGCTTTTACAGTACCAAAAATATAAGGCATAATGTATATTGATCGTAGCCAACGCAACCTAAACTCTGAGCAGACAACCTTTTAACTTAACTGTAAAAGTATGAAAAAAACAAGCAATCTCTTACAATGTGTAACTTTTATGCGATGACCTCATTTTTCAGCGTAGACAAATATGTACAAAATTTAAGAAACAATAGTGGTATTCATTTGACATGCTTATAATCAAAACAGTGCTTATAATCATGTTTGATTTTAAGAATCCTGCGCGCGA
>JAQIWN010000040.1:0-70822 GCA_034699025.1 Entomobrya cf. arborea Gr-Col-00668 | reverse complement strand
ATGCATTTTATATGCAATTTGGGGGAAAAGTGCACTGTTAAAAATCAAATTTTAAATATGAAGGAAACACTTTTTGAAGTCAAAATTCATCCTTGTTACCCCACAATCGCACGTAGATTCATATTCAAAAAAATTGAACACTTGAAATTGCTTCGATTTTCCTAAAAAGGGATCCAACGGGAACCACTTTTTTGAACTTTTGGGCCTAGTTTCGAGGCATTAATTTTATATATATAGATGATGTGACGGCATTAGTAGGAAATTATATAAATAGGAAATATCTGAACTCCTAACATTTTAAAACGGACGCTGGTGATATTAGATGATCATGTTCCTTTTACGCTCCTAGCCTGGCTATGGCTACTGATTCGCGACAAGAAAAAGTCACGGTGATAGAAAGAAAGACAAACATATGTAATGGAGCAAAAATAAAAGAGAGTCAGCTTACATTAAAATCATGCAAGTATTTTATTACCACTTATAACACACTTGGATATCTTGTTGTTACAAAAAAGCTTCACCACTATTCACGGCCTCTCACTCTCTCTAGCTCACTGACTTTTAAAAAATTATTTAGATTTGGCCAACTGTAAAGTATGTATTAGTTAGTCACACGCTATACATATGCAAACATCACATCCTATTCCAAAAGTTATGTATGTACACACTTAACGAAAAACAAGCGTATAAAAGAGTTATATGATAAGATGAATCACGATAGTAGCTACACGCAGCGGAACAATTACAGTTTGCGCATCTTACATCAGTTCTGTGTCTTTTTAATTTTTATAAAGATAAAGAGTAAGATTTAAGTACTATAACAGTTTATCGGAAACATTCATCATTGCTACTGCTTTTTCTTCTTCAGAAAAAATGTCAAACTAATGTGTTTTATAGATACAATATCGAAAGCTGGAAATCCAGTCCAATTGACTTGAATATTTGAACATATGTGTTTAGTGTACATACATTTTTATACGCGTAAATAAAACCATGTTTTTTTCTGAATGATGATACTATCAATCTTCAATCAACCCAAGCCATCAACTTGGTATCTTTGAAGAAAGAACATTTCACCAGAATTTCTTCTTATCACGACTCTAGACTGACTCATGCGACATTGCGAAATAAAACACTCAGGCATTCAACAAAATCGTACACACTAACATGTCACTGTACATGTGACATGTATTATCGTTTTTCCTGATAAAACTACAAGTAAACGACAACCATTAATTGTTCTTATGTACGTATGTAAAGATGTAACTTGTTATTGGACAAATTGAAAAAAGATTCGGAGAACTGTTAAAACGCTACTTTGTTTGATAATCACTTCTCAAGGTAAAAGGTTTTAATGGGGAAAGGATGCGGAACGTGAAGAAAACATGTAAACAAAATCCTCATTATAGTTTTTACGTAAAGAAAAATATTTTAGAACACCTTGATCTAGAAAACATGAAACGTATATTCAATATTAATATTACAGTTGAAGAAAGCTAACCGCATGTGAAAATACCCATTAAACATTTCTTTCATAACTGTATTAAACTTTTCAACACATAATTACTATGTTTTTATGTAAACTTATGTAAGTAAACGCTTCTCACATAAACATACATTTTTTTTGCTAAGAGATGATGTTTGTAGAAACCGGACATTTCTGGATTCATATTACCTTTACAAAAAAAATAACAGCCCAAAATTAGGGTAGAAGATGCGTCACGTTGTTTTATGCATTTGAAAGCATCCTAAAGTGATACATATTTTGTTGTAGGGCAACATAATATTTTTGTTTTTCCTAAATTCCAATATATGTGTAAATGTATACCAAGTTGGTATTACCAACATAATAATAGTCATCACAAGTAACGCACATCATTAGAATAAATGTTAGAATTTTATGATTTACTTGTGCTAAAAATACACAGATTTTAGTACCCCAGTTGTTTGAAATTTCTATTCAATTATATTGAACGGCTTTGTTAGTATCAAAACAATCCCGAATTCTTGTTAATTACGTTCGAACAAATAACAAATATCGCCCGGTTATATTTCTTTGCTTTATGATTGGTATCTTTTTCTGTTGTAATTAAATGCAACAAGTTAACCCAAGTATTCAAGCCAAAATGGAAGAAAATATTGTAAATTTATGGCTAAAATAAGCAAAAAAAAAAACAGTCAAAAAGTAAATTCAAATAAATTCAAATTCAAACCTTGTAAGCCATATTATAAGCATTTACAAGTTCATGTACACCACGGTACATTGAAAGTATTCCTGTTGCAATTTTCAACATTACTTTCAGCATTTCTTTCAACCACTGACATCTGTTGATATGATTAATTTCATCATCATTATTTTCAATGTCATCATGATTGTTGTAATAAACACTTGTAATTTGTATACCCCGTTTAAGGGATTTATATATTTTTCGTGCACCGGTATAAATTGTGTAGATACTTAGGAAGACTCTATATACGAGTAAAGAATACATTTTGAAGTATTGCGTTGCAGAATTGCTAATAATTGTTTTAATATATTTTTCGTATTTCTTTGAAAAGACTCGCTTTCACCGAGTTTTGAACAGGCACTTTGTTTTTATTTAATTCAAGTCGTTAACCGCTTTGCTATTTTCCCACCACAAGAAACGACTTTACAATAATTCGTACATATTATCAAAGCACTCTGACTGATTTGGTTAATATCAGGCGAGCCGTTGATGAGCTCAACTATCTATTCTATTGTCCATATTGATCTTACGTCACCCTACATATATCGACTTCTGATATAATCTTATCACTGTGAGATAAGTTTTATAAAATCGATCACCTATATTATAATTACATTGTATTTAATCTTTGCCAATGATATACCAAAAGCATGCCGAAAATTACAGATCATGCTTTCATATATTTGAATTGTAACATAACTGTAATCGTACAACAAACAAAAAACGTTTCAAGCTATACAAATCCATGCGAAAAGTGTAAATACTTTTACCTAGTTTAAAATTTTGCTCAGTTTAGTGGGTTGCTAAAAAATGGTAAAAGCTGTTCATTCACGGGTGATATAAACTGCCACTCAACCAGCCCACCGCCCACAGTCACATCATCATTCATCAAATTCTGTAGATGCAGTACTGATGCAGAGTGCGTGTTCCCAGGAGAATAAATGATGGTGCATAGCATGAGTGTAACATATACAAAAATTTGGATATTTTTTTTTGAAAAAAATGGCTCTATCAGAAAAAGTCAGAGCTTCCTCTTATAAAATATTAGCTGCAGAAAAGCAGGGAAGCATCAAAGGAATTCTTAGTAAATAAAAGCACTAAATTATCCCCGAAAATTGACAATTGCTTGCAGAAGGGTACGAAAGGAAGTCCAAAGGTTTTAAATTATAAACACATTAACGCATCTACAATATAACTTGTTGCGCTTCATTCAGTATAGTTTTTATAAAGTTAAAGTTTTTGTAATTTGCAGTTCTTTTTTTGTAGGCAGCTATAAAAAATAATCACTGTTTTAAAATGAAAGCAGCTTAATTTAACATAGATCATTAGAAAAACAAAATGAGCTTGTTTTCCTTTGAGGAGATTCGCTTTTGATAAAACCTTATATAAAAGTTATTAGTACAAAGATACTGCATAATACGCGATGATGAGGCCGAGGCTTACAATTTTGGCGAACGAACAAATAACTAATTATACACTGCATTTGAGAACCTCACCACAATAAGCATCTTTTGTCTTTTTAGCCACTGGCTTTGTATTGTATTCATACACCAGTAATTTATATTAAGCTATAGTAAATTTAAATTTATAAAAAAACCAATTCATTTTATCTCACTTATAAACATACAATCAGTTGTTCAAATATTTCTCCTGTCGGTCTTTGTTGTTCGCCATCACCAACAGAAATATAATTTTACTTTTTACATACTCCGCAGTTCAAAATAGTTTTAGACGAAGTTGTAGAGAGAAAGAAGTTGTAGTACAAATCTCATTGTACTATAATATCGCATTATTTCTTTCAGTACCATTACTTAATGTACTTTTTACCATACAATAAAAGTACATAGATCACGAGGGAAAAAAGAATGTACACAAAAGCTGTAGAAGAGCAAGAGGGAGATCATCATCATGGCTAACATTAGAGAAAAAGTTAATTTTGGGAAGATCAAAAAGATATTTCAATAAAAATCCTCGTGATTTACATGAACCCGAAAATAGCCTACTTGTTTTCTTGGAACCTTTTTGGAAAATGACGAGCAGTGATCTATAACAGATTCAGTCGCTAAAACCCTCTCCTCTACCAACCCCAGTTCTCTATTCTCAACTGATCGTCCTTGCGTTACCGTTTTGCAAAAATTGGGACTATGAGGAAAGTGAGTGATATGATGATGATGAGAATGATAACTGTCGTATTTAGATTATATGTCCGTTACGTTACGCATATACTCTCACACGCACACGCACTTTTTTACCTCAAAAAGTCGCTAGCGATAAAAGCCAGCTGGAATAATACATTTTTTCATGCAGGTTATTATTATATTGTATAATATTATACAGGAAATGGCTTATTTTTCAAGATGAAAATAAATAGATGTTGTGATCCCCGCTTTCTTCATTTTGAAAAGGCATACATCAAACTGTTGGCTAATAAATAGACCAGAGCGTGACACGTATATAATCACCACATCAGTCAGTGGTACATATTTACATTTGCCTCTCTCTCTCTATTTGTACATTTTTAATGTTAACTGTAAAGTAATTCATCTATCAACCTTATTGGTAGCTTGTGTAGTATTTTAGGCACTTTTAAAGAGAGTACGTATCTGATTACATTAAATACACGCAGAAACGCAGTTTATATGTGTAAAGGGAAAAGAGAAGGATGGATTACGACTAAAGAAGAGAGAATACGAAATTCCTTTATCTTCCTCCATTTCACCTAATTTCTTTGAAATGCTCAATAGCTCGAAATTTTTCCACTTGTCTAGAAAAAAAAGAATATCTCGTTACGAAATTTTTAAAGTCCTTTTTCTTATTTCTCTCTTTTCTTTCTATTCTCAATTCTGAAATATTTGATACGCATGATGCGTATATTTGTGAGGAAAAAAAAAGAGAAAGAGAAAACTCAAAGTATTTTCCATAATGTACACACGCACACACACAAACTCATGTACGCACCAGTTGACTCGTAATCTAGAATTTCACGGTTTGCCCTTTTCCAATTCTCTTCCAATTCTTAGTTATTTCCCACTTACATACTTATTTGACTCGCTGGGGGCTTAATATTAAAATTATGATCTGGGAAATTGAACCGTTTGATTTGATAATGTCCTTCTTGTGTACCAATTCAATATATATTGGACATGCCGGCACATTTCTTATCTAAAGAAAAAAGTTCAATATTGAATTTTTCAAAGCATTTACTCGTGTAACTACAATTGGTACGCAATATGCTCATTTCATCATCACATTCACATCAAATCTACTTTATTTTAGAAAGGACAAGTCGACATAGGGAGGAGTTGGATTATTTTTGACGACAGTTTAGTAAAACTTAATATTAATTTAATCTATGACAGCAATAATAATTCTATAGTGACTATAGTGACATGTAAAATTTCTATTAGTCAAGACAGCTTTATAAAAAAACTGGAATATCTGTCATCAATTTAAATACATGCTTTTACGCTTTACAGTTTTTCATGCGTAATGGCACTTATGGGGCATCATGAAACGTTTAAAATGAGACAAGAAGATGAGACCTTTATCTTTAAAAAAAAACTAGAAAACATCCTACTTTACTCACTAAATACTCGCTACTTTTTATATAAAAAAAAAGAACACAAATTTTGCCCTGTCTATAAACCAGGTAATGGTAATAGCTTTACTCATGTCAGTCTCATAATGATGTCAATTGAGGAGCTGTAAAAACTTTTCAGAAAAAAAGAGAAAAAACCAAGAAATTTAGAGATACATGTTACACGCATACAAGCATAGGTAGATAGTGTGTGCAAGAGCATAAAATCAGTTGGCTGTAGGTTTTTTTATAACGGGGATTTTATTTATTAGCAAAGTAGGATAAAAAAAAAAGTGTATCAACTATCAACTCTCTCTTTCAACTCAGAGTGTTTGTTTATCTAATCTTAAGAAACCATCCATTTTACAGGGGGTTTGATCCTCCTCCTATCATACATTTGATAGGTGTACACTGGTATGAATATGCAGCTATATAGCATATTTGGGTTCTCATTTCAACAGTATTTAGTTAGTTAATAGAGTAAGTACACACATTCTATGTGCAATATGGAACCTGTAGACAAAAAAATCATCATAACCAACAGAAGTCAAAGAGTAGTAGAAAAGGAGGAAGGCAACAGGCAGTCAAGTCAACCCTTTTCTCACTTATTTTGCATTTAACTTTTAGAAAAATCGAATTACGCATACTTGTTTATAGACAGTGCAGAAAAAACTGCTTATCGGTATACTAAAATTACAGCGTACACGCATTTTTCACTGTTTACTTCATAAAAGTGGTGTAAGACGAGGAGGGAAAAGGGTTCACTGGTAAAGGAAATATATATTACTTAAGTGTGTAGTAAGTATTGAGCTGAACTCACTAAAAAGCACAAGTTTAAGTATTATTAAATCGAGAGGGCAAAAGATAGAGAGAAAAAAGTTGAGAAGGAAATACCAGAAGATCCCAAGATGCATGTTGTCAGCAGCAGTGAGAATGAAATACGTAATAGTAAAAGAGTGTGTGTTTGGATTTTTGGATGAGGACAAAACACGAAAAATGTTTGGTGAAAACGTGAACCGAGAAACGATCGTTCGTACGCATAAACATTCGCACAAGAAACGCAAAATTTGTGAGTGATAATAATGTGGGCGTTATTTGAGAAGAGGGTTTGGCTCTTTTTCTTTAAAAAATCTCACAAGACGAAAAAGCACTCATCACGAAAATGCACTGGTGATAATATACATATAAGCATGTATGTAAGGACGTTTATCTACATATATAAATCGTTTCATTGACAGAGAGCCAGAGAAAGAGAGTATGGATTACAACGACATTTATTTACATGAGATCATATGCCTCAATAAATAATTGTAAAGTGTCGGCTGTTCAAACTTAAAATGTGATGATTCAAGCATTTAATGTACAAAATAAATGATGATCTACACAATCTGCTTCTTAAATATATCTCAGACTTTTTCTTTGGTTTTTGGTTATTGGATGAAAAGTCATGATATTGTCTATGCGTATAGTTTAGAAGGGAAGAGTGCGTTGAAAATTGTGCGTGGGTGATTGTTACACTCACAGCATGCAGCAGTACACACAGAGATAGATTTTAGTGATATAGCTGACTTGTAAGCGAGATATCGATGGAAAAAAGAAGATATGATATGATGTATGCAATATGCAATTGAAATGGGAAGGAGGACAATATATTATTGTTGGGAAATTTGAAAGATACAAAAGTAAAAATGACTTACACATGGCAGCACCCAAAACCCAAACTTCAGGTTTCGAATGTAGCTCGATGAGAACAGGTGGCATGCAAACGAGTAGGATGAGAAGATCGGCTAAGCTGAGATTAATAAGGAAAATATTGGTGGAGCTGCG
The DNA here is from genome assembly GCA_034699025.1 of Entomobrya cf. arborea Gr-Col-00668. Lineage (NCBI taxonomy): Eukaryota > Metazoa > Arthropoda > Collembola > Entomobryomorpha > Entomobryidae > Entomobrya > Entomobrya cf. arborea Gr-Col-00668. Next base: position 63,190 of record JAQIWN010000040.1, on the reverse strand, counting down.
AAGATCCTTGTTTCTCCAAACAACGACGGGCACCAGGATGTTGCCGATTATTCCAACGAGAAGAATGAATCCACAGAGCAGTGTTGAAGTGACTCTGATAAAGTAGGGGAATTCATCAATGACAATGGGCTCTGATGACAGGTTATTATGGGTCGTAAAGTTGCCATCGGGAAGCCAAAAGATGGAATTCATTGTTGTCATCGATGATGATGACATTTCTCTTCTGTTGTTCTCACTCAAATCGTAATTGTCATCGGGAGTACTGGTGTTGCTGCTGAAGAGATTGAATCCCCCGTCGGATAATATACTTGCGGCGGCTGCAGCTGATGACGCGAATGATGAGGTGGAGGTGGATGTGGAGGAAGGGGTTAATGAAGATTCTGTCCTCCCAAGAGCTCCCACCACCACCCCTGCTGCCGTCTCACTAGACTCCTTTGTCATGCCCATGTTAGTGGCAAAACCAAGTAGAAGACTACCAAGCAGCAGAAACGTTTAAACATTTATCAACTTGAAGACCTTTCATTAATATGTCGTTAGGAAGGAGTTGTAGTGGTAATGTTGATGAAGTAAAGTGAAATGACGAAATGGCACACTACTACACACACGGGCGCTTTCCGTCACTTGACCATGGCTCCTCGTCGTCACTTTTAGGTGGCCTTCCTTAAATGTAAATGTACCAGTTGCAGTTTTGCTGAACGACGAGCATTGCTCCAGCAGAGTATCTAGAAAAGAAATGAAGTGAAACATGAGTAAAATACATTGCTTTATAAATAAGTCATGCATACATGTTTACTTTTTAAATCCAAATTAAATGGTCATAATAATTAGGTATTGCCAATCTGACAGGAGTCGAGCGAGTCGTAGTCATCAGACCATAAATTGATGTGAATGTTGAACGTCAGTTCAACAAAATGGAAAATATCACACAAGCGAACAACGATCAAAACGATGAAAGGAACTAGAAGATTTACGATCTGTATATCTATAGGCACTTGAATTAGTTACGGGGCGTTTTGAGAGGAAAGATGCATGATTGATACTCAAAAAATTATTTACATTAAATTTAACGATGAAATGACGTTGTGAAGCGTAAAGAGAAAAGTTGTAAATCAATACAGTTTGAAATGGTGACTTTGCGAAAAATCTGATCTAACGAGTTTTCAAGCTTAAGAACAAAAATAAAAGGATGCTCTCATTATAATGCACCAGTTAGCTTTATTTTTTACGATTATTAACGTTTTGTGCATATTTTCTGACGTTTGCTACTCACATATCAGTAATTTAGGTTTACACAAATGACACATCGTATTCCGCAACATTTATTGAGAGATCTATAAACAGAGTCATGTCATGTCAACATTTTTTTAACTGTTTGAAATGTGCAATAAAATCAGACAGGAAGACTGTTGTTTCCAAGAAGATTCTGACAGGAATAAAATATTTGGAAATGGAAAGATGTTATGCTGCTGTTGTATGCTGTGTTTTTTAATCGTTCTATTCATTTAGTGTTTATTGTGTTCAGAGTTCAGAGCAGGAGCAAAACGAGCAGAACTACTAATCAAAGTCTGCCTTGTATCGTGTAAAAATGTTCATTCAAAGAAAAACGTAGTTTATATATTTATTTTATAAAATACACCCAGTAAAGTTTATCATTATATTTTTTGTTCGATTGCATTACATTTCACACACATGTACATATAACACTAGCTATATGTAAATTTTGTAAATTATACGATGAATGAACGGATGGACATAAAAGTAAACACAAACAACATTAAAATGTAGCAAAAAAGCAGCAGCAATGCTACATTTTTTAAACAAAAATTACTTTATGCACATTTGCATTTTTGCATCACTATCACCGCCATGTAAACTTTACTCTTTTTTTTATTTATATCCTTGTGTTTTAAACGATACGATTGCACATTATACAAACTCATTGAAAAGGCATGTAATAAATAAAATTCTAGAAAACCTTGTATTCCCAAAAAAATAAAATACTTGTGCACATAACATAACACCACCATTACCACTACCATACCGCCAGTATAGTACAAGACATACAGCACGTCGTAAAAAGATTGTTTAGAAAAGAGCAAATGTAAAAATCTAATTTATGTTGTCATCAAAAAGATACTCCCAAAATTGGCAATATGAACCCTATATCCTCCAACGGCTGTTTTGTTCTCACTCTTTTTTTCACAATTGTTTGACTTTTCAGCGTTTTCATGATAATTTTTTTTTGTTGCGTAATGAATGCCGTAAATAGCAATTCGGAGTGGATTTCTATTTTTGAAATTTAAATAATTCAAATTTAAGTCAAGTAATTAGGCTCAAATGATCATGATTCATTTATAAAAATAGCCTTTTGCGACTTTCCAAGATTAGCCGAAACTTTTACAAAATTAGAAATTTTCCAACCATTGTATTATATTTACTATTTGTAATGATTGATTGAAGTATGGAATCGTAATTAAATTGCGGCAAAGTTTTCAAAGAGTTATAGTAAAAGTACAATATAATATGCGGGATTAGTCAATCTTCTGAATAATTAAACTTGCCAGTGATGCTACAACGGTTAGTCATCCAAGGATTTCTTATTTTCATAGCTTGGTAAACAATGTATTCCATTGTTAGCTTCTCAACATTTGCTTTGCATTTTCATTTCTTATTGTTATTTTTTTCTCAAGAATAGATGATCCAACAGCTCAGCTCCCCGAAATGATATACCGTCATAACACCTTATATTGATGTAAATGTAACATTGATCAATGATGATCACCTGTACCCCATGAATGACTTGAATGAAATTCCACAATTGCGCGTTTAATTGCTATTGTTACAACTGTGCTGACTAATAAGTCAATCTCTTTTAATAATAATCCATCCATTTATTCATCTATAAAATACGTGGTGGAAACCTAACTCCATTCTAACCGTTCTCATCAACCTCCATACATTCTTAAATAGATACTCAAGTTACCAGCGGATCAACTAGCATTTTCCTAAAAGGAAATGTCCATCATTCATCATTACGAATATGATTACAATTATATGAATGCTATTTATTTGCATTGAATTCTGTCTTGTCACCTTCCTTCCCGAACCCAAAAATATATCATAAGCATCTATATTTGATACGGGTAAAAGATGAAAAAGTGTAGTTGCTTTGTAATCGCAATATGTATTTTACACGAAAGAAAGAAAAAAACCATTAATTCATGTCTACTCAATAAAGATTTCATTCATTTCTACTTCTTGTGTGGTGTGTTTGAAGTGTGATGTCGTCATCTTGTTACTTATTAAAGTATATCATTATGTGGGCTTTTTCCATGACGACGATGATGATGATGAAGCGTAAAATCCGTAATTCATCTTCATCCGTCTATAGCAGCTAACTAGAATAAATTATTGATTAAAGGCGACGGGATGAAACGAAACCTCTTTTTTGGATGCTTAAAGAAATTCTTTATTTATTACCACACCACAGCCACATAGTGCTCATTGGAAAGAAAATTTTGTCTTGCTGCAGCAGAATAGATGCACTTGAAATATGAAATATGGAGACGGTGACGATGGCTTGAATTTTGCTATACGACCACTCTGACTTTACCCTCACTTTATGTCATCTTTGTTGTGTGTGTGGTGTGGTTTTTGGTGATAGTTTTTTTGGTAAACTATTGTCAGACATTTCGTCTTGGTCAGTTTCTTCTAACTTGAGTATATAAGCATTTCAAAAGAAGGCCTGGTGCAAAAGTAGGAAAAAATGCAAATTCAATCCACTCTCCAAGAGGAAGAGAGTAAAGTGGTAACATTGTTAAGAGAATTGTGGATGCTTGATGATGATTTCGTCGTATATCCTCTTTTTTCTGGTCTGGGATTGAATAAATTAGTGTAAGACAATAGAAAAAAGTCAAATGTCACGGTTCACAGCACACATATTCATTACAAATATATTCGTTTTTTCCTCTCACTTCTCTCTTGTGTGTCTTGCTGTGAGTGGGTGTAATATTGCTACTTCTATTTAACTCACTCGTTACTACTGACTATGCTGCTGTTGAGGTGAGATGCTTCAAACACCGAACATGGTCAAAGTGCAACAAGCAAAGAAAAGAAAAAAATCTGTCATTATTTCGCCATTATAATTAGTTGTCCATATACCTATGTATATATGTATTTATACTTTTCATTCACATTCTTTCATTGTCAGTCAGTGAGCTTGTAAAAGCATTTTCATACTCCTCAAGTCAAACATTATAATTTCATGCTGCTAGGATGTTGATGGTAGTACATTTGAAATCAGAAACAAAGAAGTTTAAATAAAAAAACATGAGATAATCTGCCAAGTCAAGCGCCAATAAGGTCGCATTACATTACATGCCTAGTTCATTAGGTGTTAGGTTGGAACACGAAAAATTGCACTAAACAATTACAAAAACATATGAATCATTCATGTGGTTTAGCACTTACTTAATGAATCGAGAAAATTGTCGGTCATTCTGAGAAACAATGCAAGTGTGTGTTGGTATAGAACTGATTTTTCATTGCATTTAGTGAGTTCAGAGGTATCCAATACAACTTCCCACTGCGAAATTTTTGACGAAGTAAAAGTATTTATTGTTGGACACTCGCTTGCAGTTTGGCTGAGAAAAAAACGACAACATTAAAGCTGTAGACATTTTTTATCAGACAAGAAAGCGTAACTACGTAAGTCGAAAAGAAATCCGTTTCTTTTTCGGTGGTGTTTACTCAAATAAAACCGAATGCATAAAACAATACGTTTCTTTTTGATGATGATGAAAAAGATACTACATTTTAATACACTTCAAAATAAAGTTATGAGACAAGAGTATTTGTAGATACACTGATAAACTTTTTTTTAAATATCGACTCTATTTAAAACGTGTCGACGATAACGAAATGGTAAAATTGAAGTATATTATCTCTTGTTACCGGAAAATGAGTAAATTTATATAAAAGGAAATACTTCTAAGCTAGACTGACAGACACAACTTCATTAGCATGCATTTTTGTAAAGCATTGAAAAAATTTGCATACAAACTGAAGAGATGGCGAGAAATAGAAAGAAGATTTTGACATTTTCATACTAAAACGTATGTTTAATGCATAACTAACATGGAATTATCAATTACACTTATTTGTAAGTAGAGAACGGGACTTGTTAATTTTATGGTTGCCAGGCAAAATCTTACTTGAACTAGTGGTAGTACAGTAATATATTATACTTTTTTCAAATATGTGCATTTTTCATTCTAATATGCAAATAATATTTACTTTTTGATGTACTTTGTGTCTGTAAGGTGTGGTGGACGGTGGTCAGTTGTTTGGATTTGAGAAGACAGGCCAAGAGGACAGAGGAATGATCTTATTACATGAAGAGCAAAAGGATTACAAGGAGAAAACTACAGCGAATTACATGCATAATAATAATGATAACTAACCAGGTTTCATATTTTGGATACTTGTGGCGGTCACATGTTTGCATAGTGAGTGACCATTCGTACACTCGTTAATATTGCTTTTATTCCTTTTTTGAACATTCATAAATATTTTCACTGGGTTTGGGAAAAAGTAATCTTGTGATACCTGCTAATCTTCCTTTGCTTTGCTGCGGTAAAAAAAATCAGCGGTTTGACTTGTATTCTTGACACGATATTTTCTGATAATGTGTGTATTTATATGGCATGTAATTACGGAATGATACTAGATAGGATTTTCCACGCCGGTTAACTTCGCACGAAAAATATTAAGTTGAATGATTTTTTAAAACTTTTACTTCAGTACTAATATAATGATCTCACATTACCCCAAAGTATGCTTATATAAGTAAGCATATTTGCTATAAACGGAACCTTTGAACATGATACACAAGAAATATATATTTTTTAAATCCTGTTGTATCTTATCTCAAGTTAATCTTTATGGCTATCACAAGAGGATGAAGATGATGACTATACAGCTGCAATAATCAGAGTTTTTTTCTTGGTGATGAAGATCAAATGCAATATACATTTCATTCCTTGACATGTACGATTGCAATTGTACACATAATAGTGGCTTTAGAGGTGACTAGTAAAGATTATTTTTATTTTTTCTACGAATCAGGATTTTCCCAAATATGATCATTCGCAGGATGGAATAAAATCGTAATGACCAAATAAGCTCAACAATATACGCACTGCTGCACACTCAAGTGCAGTTCAATAATTTATTAATGAGAGGACAATACAACAATAGTGTGATGGTGATGATGATTATGGCACAAGGTAGAATCATAAAAATGTATATAATGATAACATGTGTGTAGATTGAAATAATGAACCATAACACCACCACCAGACCAACAAGAGAATATTTATATGCATGACATAACATTGACCGAAGAACGGAACATAAAAAAAATATTCCAGAGAAGTGGATCAAACGAGTAAATGTTTATTTTTTTTGTGATTTCATCCATTTCGATATGCCATATTTAATTTGCAAGCTTGTACCCTCTGTGTCTGTCTTTTTTGGTGAGATGCTTTTTTATGCAGTTTTTATAGAAAGCTTAACTTGAGTTCCACATGCATTCTACAAGTTTCTGAGCCTTCGACTCAACAAATTATTTATGAAACAATTTATACGCGATAACTTCGTAAGCTAATAGACAAGCGAGAAAAGAAGGACCAAGTAAATCAGTCAAACATTTTTTTCCTTAAGAAAACGTTTTTATTTACCGACCTACTGAATCTCCTAAAACATTTTTTAAAAAGGAAAAGTATAATAACGTCTTTATAGCTATTATGATGATGGAGGTGAACAGCTGCACGGAATTATTCACTCAGTCAACCGAAAAGAGAATGAAATAGTAAAAAAATAATTAATAAGCTATCGCCAAAGTGATTTTTATTTACATGCGAGAGAGAGTCACTGAAGAAATAAAATGGTTTTCCATTAGCAAAAAATATTTATTTAAGACACAAACACAAGAGCGAAGCAGGTTTTTTTCTTCTTTTTTAATCTTTCTAAACCAATGTATCATTTCACCCGTAGTTGCCTGCCGTTACACTGCTAAGTTTACCGATGCACACGAAAAAAACACACACTTGGAATAACTTTTTTTTGTGTTCATGTGATCACATGAAAAACAAGTGCCTATCTTCTTTTTTGAGTAGAGTAGCTTAACTTCACTTGTTAAAGTTTACTTTTCTTCGTTTGTCTGCCATTCACAGCCTGCCTAGGTGGGCTTGGCTTGGCTATTAAACCATACAAGTACATGCTCATTTATATCATTATTTCAATCAGATCGTCTGTCCTATCATGTTGTCTGCTATCATAAAAACCGTAAATTTTTTTTGCCTCTCTCCATTTTTTACGTGTTGGCCCATTAAAGCCATATTTATTGGAATGGTGACAGTTCCTCTTATGTTTCTAATCAATAATCTTTAAGATTGACTGAGGAAAGGTGATTTTCTCATTAAATCATTATGTATTGTCGGTCTTTTCTGTACTTATTAGGAAAGTATTCATTTTCCGTCATATTAAAATGCTTTATAAAGCATAAATCATAAAGTAAAAAGAATAAGGGAACTTATTGTATTTGGAATTTAGGGGCCACAAAAATTGTAACTGGAACCAACAATAGTTCTAATTTTCTATGAAAAATATTTTTATTTTTAAAAAATTTAACTTACCTACCTTTGTTGCACATTATGCATTTAGTTTTAATGCAATTCATGCATGTTGACGACAAGTTGTTAGTGTGCAAATATCATCACATCTTTTACGAGCTCAATTTAGCACAGTGCTGTAGGTAAAAAAGAGGAAGAAAAATTACGACGTTGATTAAAATATCAACTTCTTTTGCAAGTCTTTACGTGCAGACTCAAATCTCTAGCTTTCAAGCATCTCCCTGATTCAACAGAGTGGAAAAGCCAGCTATTTGAACCGATTTTGGATTTCACTTGATAACATCCTCTGCATGCATGCTTTCATTTTTTAGCGTAACATTTCATCATCATCTCATTTTATTGCTTGGAGAATGAGAGGAAGGAAACGGCACAAAGCACACTCAAGAGATTTCATTCCCGATCCAAATTATGTTACGCTTTTGCAAAGATGCACAAACACATATAAACACCAATTTTCCACTTGTGCTAAAAATTGTTGCAGAAGCATTCCAAAAGTTTTTAAAGTTGGTCTGTTTTTATACAATTTCCTGATTACATTCGATAATCACAAAAGAAATGGATTGTATTGAAGAAAAATGAACAAATTTATCCAAAACAGATGTAACTTCCGGAAATTATGTTTAATTACTCAACCTAAAATTAGGAACAAGACTTTTTAAACTTATTTCATCGTTTTTTTTTTTGGTCTGAATGCCTTAAACAACAATTTATTTGATATCACCTGCCCTAAACCTGGTACTGTAACTTTTTAATACTAAACAACATTTCTGATAATTCCATGTAAGGTTGTACTTGAATTTTGCAGACAATGCACAGATATGTATAAATGTCTACAAGATGTAGATTAGACGTTGCAACGAATGATTACGTCTTGATGCACCAGCTATTTTTAAAATGCATAATAATGACGAAGACGACCATGTATTAATCTTACTTTTTATGATGCACCAATTTGTATGCATTTTTTGAGTCTCAAGGAAGGTGTTGCAAAATAACTATAATTACTTTTGTTCCAAGTCTTGTCGGACACTGCGTAATTACCACCATCAGAATTGCATTATATGTATACTTTCAGAGAACAAGATGTAAACACGGACAACGGAGCTATTATTATTTTTTTTTTATTCTTATCTTGACAATGACGATGATGATGATTACAATGCACTGCACTTACTACAAGATCATTAAGATATCTACTTGTACCCAATCCCACCACCGCAAGACAGCCAGATCAGGTCTAATCCAATTTGTGCACAAAAAGTGCATAAAAACAGACTCATCTTATTAACATCATCATCCTTCCTTAGAAAAAAAATTATATATTGCAGTAATAACGACGATAATAAACTTTAGTGCAATTTGACTTGACTTGGCATTTATTTCACTAATTTTTAATAATCGAAAGAGCGGTGCAATGTAAAGAGGCGTTCTTCAAGAAAATTACATACTCTCACAGACAATCACACACACAAACTCTGAAAGGTGAACAAGAAGATTCATTGAAAGTTATGAGCACCAGCAGAAAAGGATTTGTATTTTTGATGATTTGGTGTAATGTCTATTCCTTTGATGTAGGTAGTGGTCTGTTCTGTTGCTCTGATCTAGTGAAATTGATACACATTTCTGTATACTCAAGAATAGCAGTGATGATGTCGACGATAAGAGAAAGACTAAAGCAACTTAAGTAAGCAAACGAAGAAAAAAAGCGCACATCCTCCTTAACATGATCATAAGCAAGCAATGTAATGTTGTTTTTTTGGTCTATAATAAGATACAGGTGTAATTTTAAAAAAATGTAAGCTGCTACTACAACAAACTGGTAAAATGTTGCAAAAAAATATTATGTTATGTTCCATTCCATGCAACACCTACCTACCTTACAGTTGTTAGCAAGCAAGTTAACCATTTTCATCGAGTTTTACTGTTGGTGATGTTACACAAGTCTAATAAATATTTCGTCGCGTTTGCCACATATACAAACATACAAGAATGAGAAAAAGAAGAAGTAGAGTAGTAAACAGAGAGGGACGAAGAGAGAGAGAGACGCAAACTTGAAATAGAATAAAATGAATAACAGAAGATGCAAATGCAATGAGCAGTTATGTTATATGAATCACGACGATGATGGAGTTCATGGTCAACTAATAAAGAGTAGCAGCAACTGCAGATTTTTCTACAAATTTTATTATGATTCTCTCTTTATCATCATCAGTCCCGTCCTCATCATAGTCATTTCATTAGCTATCTTAACGCAAATCCTGTAATTTCTCTGTTCAGTAAATTATCGTTGGTAATATAGAATGCGTAATTGTATATGATATACTTGCAGACTTGAATATTTGGAAATCATGTGAAATTCAATCTGGAAATTTAATGATGCTCACAGCTTCTCTAGTCAATTGACTTGAATTGATGGTACGCATTGGAAAATAAAACAACGTTTAATAATAATAATCATTGTGGCATTATTGCACTTGTTCGTCTACTTTTCTGCATCGGTTTGTACACCTGAAACTTTTGAGTGCTGTCATGTTAAGATTAATTTCATATCAGTATATCATGACTTCAAACATTGTATTTACATGACATGAACATCTTATCCTAGGTTACTTCATAAAGTAAACTTGATACTTTAGTTGCAAAGGCTAAAAATATTAATAATCAATTTATGTAACAAAGTTAAATCAATTTTTATATTTATTTGAAACGACTTGAATCGCCATCGGGAACAAGAGCCACCGACAATATATAATTAAATGTAAATACACAAAGTGAACAGACAGGCAGACAAGAGATTATTTTTGTACTCTAGTCAATAAACGAAGGGGAAAAATGTGTAAAAATGCTAGTATATTTGTAACATATTTATATAATATTTTCTGGGCGGCTGCTTTAGCTTTTTACACGACAACATTCATTTTTAATGTGTGTGCACGAACAATCCCAAAAACAATTTTTGCCGACAGGGCAGACAGCAATATTATCAAATAAGCACAAGTCAGTCAACTAAAAATAAAAACACAAAACGTTCTTCTAAGATTGTAGTGTAACGTGGTAAGTTGTAGATAGTGCAAGGAAGGTGATAGGTAGCTCTCCTCTTCTTGTCACCCTTTTTTTACCTTGAGAGTTAACTGTAAAGTGAAGACACTGAAGATCTTCAAAATCAAAGAAGACATGGAAAGTTTCATGAGCGTTGAATTACCTTACACTCCATTTAATACATATGTGCTAGTTTGATAGCTCTCTGTCGTGAAATGTGAATTGCATACTTTTTGCATAGGCCGACATGTATTTGGCGGTGGTGTGCAATTTGTTGTCATCTCATCAGTTAAGTAAATAAAAGGAAACGGTAGTAACGAAGCGAAAAATAAATGTTGTCTTTAAAAGGTAGTAAATGCCTCATTATTAGGTGTCCAAATCATATACGGTTCATTAATCTTTAGAACATGATACACTTATGGCTGACAGCCGTATGTGCTAGTAGTGGAGTGGATTGGATCACATTCTTGCTTCTCTCGCATAGGCATATTGTATTCACATAAATAATAACAATAACGATACTGAAAAAAGATGATATAATGGATGTCGTTGAAAATGTTCTCTCTCATTTTTCTACCAATATATAAAATCATATTGGTAATTGCAATAGACAATATTGCACGAGTACTAGAACTAGTGGTGATGGTATATGGTGATCAAGATGATAATCATATCATCATCCCCTCAGCACACACACGGCATGGTGGTGATCATGACGAAGAGACGACAAAAAATTAGAGCTGTTTTTTATACTCTGTTGTTGGTAAGAATAAATGGTGGGCACGTTGCCATTTCATCGACATACGTGGGCATATTGTTGAAATATTCCAAATAATACTTTTGCAGACAGTTTTATTTTGAACAGGTTTGCTTAATCGTCACTCTCGTGAATTTTTTTTTGAGTGGTGGTGATGATGATGGAAAAAATCAAGGGTAAGAGTGCGAAAGAGATTATTTTAGCGGCGACCGATTAGTAAAAATATGTCGTACAATTTTTTTGCTCAAAGATCATATAGTAATTTGTTCAAACATCCATGCCCACAAGAAAAAAATAATTGAGCTGCACTTCTTTCCACTAATTTACAAAGGAGGATGATGATGACAAAATTGCTCGATGAAAAGGAATAAAGGGATCACATTTTCTACTCATGAGTTTTTGAGTGACACATTTGTTTTGCCAAAGAATGCTTACAGAAAGAGAGAGAGGAATATATATTTTTTTGTACAATCTGAGTAATATGATATATCCTTTTTAACAAATAAAGACAACTTAAAGGTCAGTAACATAAGTGAACAGCGTGAAATTTCCGTATTGCAAGTAAAAAGTTATTACTCTGAGTAATCCTTTCTTGTGTGTGGTCAGCCAATGCCTTTTGAAAGAATTTTTTTTACATACATATGTAATACTTACTACTATTGTTGTTGACCAATCACAATATCATTTAGATTGTTCAAGTTGTACCTTCAAAAATTCCTATGTGTAACCTGAACGTTTGTACATTAATAAGCACTTTTTAATATTCTGATAACTACAAACTATGCAGTTAAAAAATAGAGCCTACTTACTTTTTGGAGTGGATTTCATTAACGTGACATAGCCATCAAGAAAAAACCCCATGCATCGACGACATTGTCATCTTTAAGATGGTTTACTTGTTCGTCTTCGTCATCATTACAGGGTTTAACAGATTTGGTAAAGGTGCTTGCAATTTTTTAATGAATCTCACGTTTGTATATGATTTTTTTTGCCTTGTGTGTTATGCTTGAAAGTTTGGATGGATGACGACGTGAAGAATGAAAACGAAAAAAGGAGTAAGTCAAGTCAGTCATCAGACTAGTCAACAGTGAACCTAAAGAACCAACAAGACTAAGAAGTCATTAAGAGAAACAGACAGGCAGACAGCTAGTAACACAGTTTATTACTCTGTCACATGGTTCCGTCGTCATCCTAATGTGTTTTAGTTTGAGAGAGAGAGAGGAAGTGGTGTAAAGTATTAATTTCCTTCCTAATATAGTAAATTTTCTCCATTAATCATTTTAGAAGCTGTCACTTGCCATTCCCATGTTTATTCTTGCATATCCTTAAAACACTCAAGCCTAAAAACTTCAACAAGCCAGTTTCAAAATAAATTTTAATAGAAAAAAAACATCTAAACGTTTGATCGTATGAATTCATCATGCTATTTTTTACCTGCAAATTTATATTGCTATGTAATTTGCATAAAGCTCAACCACAGGTGAAACAAACGCTACAGGGCTTATGGACTGATAGAAATTGGAAAATAGCGAGCAAAGTAGTGGCAAATGTGACAAATGCTCTTTCACGATTCCGCAAAACAAAAATGTTTTCAGAGGTACCCCTCTCCTAATCTCCTTTCACGTGGCTGAAATTTAATCATTTAGAATAAACCCATGCATTAGCACACGCACAAAAAAATATACACTTCTTTCTAGAAATGCTTTACAGAATTCAAACCAAAATACTCATCAGTTTCACTTACACAATCAGAAAGGAAAAGAGAAAAACACTACTGAATTCTTTAACGCAGTCATGTCAACTCAAATTTATCCGAAATTGAGGTTAAAGTTGTGTGAAGCCTTATGCTCAATTAATTCTACTCAATTTTATATATAATGTGTATATATACCTATGTACTTATTATGGAAAGAGGGTTAAGTAAAACGTACTCTTGTTAATACATGCAAAACTTGTAACAAACACAAAATTCTGCAAAAGAAGAAGCACATGAGGAGTAGGCTAATGATGTCATGACACATTGAGAGATCCGAGATAATTATTATTATTACGCATTATACACACTAAAACTTATATCATAAAAATATACTTTCATACATACCTATGCACATTCCCTACTTTGTATTCAGACTCAGACTAATGTTACTACTTGCAGCAACAATCACTGTAAATCATGACCTAATGTTGCCTTAATGAAGTGCTACTGTCATGCTTCTCTGGAGAAAATGCCATATTGTTTAATAGACAAGACAGATTCAAAGACCAGGAAACAGGCAAAGAATAACGTGCGCTTACCGCGGGTGTATGGGTGAAGAAAGGCAACGCACTTCCTGTATGTGCGTGCTTGCGTGTACGCACTATGTACGCGATATGTGGCCCGTAATGAGTGGATTATGTTTTCGTACGTAAAAGAATTATTTTATATTACGCTCCAACTCTCTCCTCTCTCTCTCTCTCTCTTCTCATCTTAAATGAATGAGTCTATATGACTTTCAGAAGAGCAACAACTTTTAATTGGGAACAATTCTGAACGGTTCGCTAGGATCTCCATCCAACAAGTAACAAAACGTCTCCTAAACTAATGGACTTGTACAAAAGGACCTAAAAGACTGCTCCGACGAATGTATCAAACCCAAAATGTGTTTTGTTTATAAGTGTATTTGGAAGAGAAGCCTAATAGTGCATTACACACATAAAATCACGGCACTTGTGTAATAAAAATGTACTCACCTCACACACTATTTTGGTGATCCACACAAGAGGAAAGTATTAATAGGAGAAAAAGTGAAGCATAATGATTACACCATACCACACCACCACCAACATTACATGTTAGGAATACTCTAGTAGAGCATAGGTATTTCAGGGATAATTTTTTTTCTGGTGCGTGTAGCACTACTTCTTATTATACTTGCGTAGAGTACATAGATAGATAAATAGTTGGTATATTATATTTCAGTTTCAAAGTTGATTGAGCTAGAAATGCTGTCCTAAAAGATTCCTCCAACTCTTCATTAATGAATAATTAGGGAGTACACGTGGCAGTAATAAAAAGGTGTGGGCGTATGAACTTATGCGTAACAATTTATATCAAGCATAAATGCTCCCAATTCTTCCTATAAAATGGAGTAATAAAATGCGGAGGAGATGGAGGATGATGATATTTACGTGTATGTTGATCATTAGGATGGGTTTCCATTCGAGATTGGCTTACGCACTCAACTAAAACGATATTATGTTATGGATGTTAAGCCAAGTTAACACAGTTTATAGAGAAGAGGGTTACTCAATATGGGTTCCCTTTAAGTTAAGTGTGTCTAAAAGTCTCCAGGAAAGGAAAGAAAATCAAGATATTTGCATTGTGTATTTCATTGGAATTAAATTGTAACGGCAACAATGCGATCTGATGTTATAGAAATGGTGTAATAAAGATACTGTAACTAAGGTATATAATTAGGTTCCTGAGATAAGAAACATGCGTAAGGAACTTGAAAGAAAATGAGGGTGGTTCTTTTTACCATCTTAAAACTAATTGAATTATGTGTATATCTATAGGCAAATACAGCCTGCAGCTCAGTCGAAAAACCTTTAAAAGCAGAATTTCTGAGGACAAAACACCTTGTGATCTGATATGGTCTATATTGCCCATGGCTTTTTGTCTTCAATCATATTTTGCCATCACCGTCGTGCCATGTCTAATCAAGAAAGAAAATAAGTGGAAAGTGTGATACTAGATGGATTCATTATAGATCACCTTACAAATTAAAAAAAGTATTCAATTCAATGTATTTCGCAATTAAATAATGGTAAGCTATGCATACATCTTCTTTATGTATTTGGATAGTAGTCATCATGATTGAATGCGAATTAATATTATAATTCGAAAAAGGTGGTTGTGATGATGGGTGAGTATCGACATTGTTGATATGATGGAATGACGAGCAAGTAGGTAAACATTTAGTGGAAACTGTGAGTCGTGATACTGATATTGACGTTATACTCCTACGCCGCCATACCCAAGACCATGTAGATGGATTTCCCAAATTTATGAGTAACGGTAGCACCACTACCATAATAACACCACCAGTTGTTGAGTAGTTTTTGTGTTTGTAGCAAACAGTTTTATCAAGAATTCTATGAAAATGTACCACACTACGTGACGACTTGCACATCACTGACTCACTAAACAAGAAAAAGCTTTACTACAAAAAACTATTTTTATGAATTCATTTGATTGATGGAAGTCCTTATTAGTGGGGCTGCGCTGATTTTCTGCGTAAAATGGTGTAGAATATTTTATAGCATGATACATATGTAGACAGATATGTGTACGTTTAGAATAACGAAAAAGTTTTTTGTTTTGGGTATTCTGAGACTTTGCTTAAGGATAGATGAATTCCTTTATAAGTTCATAAGGAATTTTTTTTCTTTCATTTTATCAAATGATATTGCAAAATTCACCATGCTTTGCAGGAAAAAACTATGGACAACAACACAAGTAGAAATAGCTGGAAAATTTCTAAGCATACATATGCACATATATGTAATCTTGGTACTGATAAGTTGGTGTACTGTGGAAGAAAAGACAAGAAAAAAATAACGGCAAATGATCAAAGTTTACACGGAGAGTTTACATTTCGAATCTAACTCCCTTGTTTTTTCTTCTGTGTGGTAGTTATTTAAGCGAGAACAAAGTTTCCACTTGTTCCAGATAATCATCATCACCATGATACTAACAATAATAATAGTAATAATGTCTATAATATTTTATTATTATTATCATCTTTACCAAGCTGCAGCACAAATACCACCGTAGAATACTATATCATAAGACAACAAAGCTGACTAACAAGGAGAGAACTATAACTGTCTATAGATGCGTATATGTACGTGTGTTCATTTGAACGTACAATTTACTGGTCTAGCCTGGTCTGGTCTGTTGAATAAGTAAAAAAACACGTCAAGTTACTTTTTTAATACATTTTTAAAGACGAGAGAGAAGAGCATTTCTTAATTTTGGTACTTTGGTACTAGTTTTTTTGCAATTACTATAATAATAACAGAAAGAAAAGCAACTTTTTTTAGAAAAAAATTAAGCTACCAAAAATATACGCATTTTATTAGTAATATTGTGCGTTAGAGAAAGTCTCTTTGTGCGTTGTTAGGTAGTCCAATAATTTCGCGATATTGCATGTGCATGCATGGTTGTATATAGTGTCATTTTGAATATGAGTAAAAAGCCCAAGTAAATAGATATGTGCTACAAATATTTATAACATGATACGCACTATGCACATGAATGTAAACATTTTGTCTACCCAATTTTTTCGCACTTTCGGACATCCTACTTAGGAGCTTCCTTATTTTTTATGTACTTTTTTCTCCTCTTGCATGTTGTCTACTGGCAAAAGAATATAGTGTGAAAAATTTTGCACGAAAATGTGAAAGAAAGGAGATAGGCTTGTGCCCATATGCTATACTGGGCTAAACTGAGATTTGCAGTGAAATAACATGTATAGATGTTTGTGTGTATGAGCCAGCTTGGTTTTTTTTTCGGTAAATGCACGCACCATACCATTAACCACGCACGCATGAAACAAAAGGAGCATGGAACATCGCCTCGTTCGTCCAAATTTAGGCCTGAAATCAAAATTTGATACGCTCATATTGAACCCGTCGTCCTCTATAATAATCTCTTAATGGTCTGCTTATTATCTTTTGTCGAAAGAGAAAGTAGGGTGGCAAGTGGCACTTCTTATCTATCTGACGAGAGAAGCTGAACAAGTAGCAGCAGCGCAGGCAGCGGCATTGCGTTTCCCTTGCTTTGGTTCCTAGATGCTATTATTTTTTAAAAACACTGCTATGTTGTTTCCTGTTACTCCAAAAGTTAAAGGAAAGAGAAGCTAAATTGCGTAGAGAGTACAATATACATGTACAAAAGTATAGAGTGCGTTGATGAGAGACAAAGTGGATAAGTAATGAACTTACTATCACAATCTAGAAGAGTTATCAGCTTTGTTACACGCGCATAAAATTTATTACACAGAAATAAGGAACAAAAAATATTCCAGAAAAAAAACATGATACCGACGATGCGTTGCGTCACTGTCAAATGTACAGACGATACTTACAGAAATACATGCATTCGCAGTTTACGCACTAAACGCAACATGCGCTTGTCTTTTGTTCACCAGTTTCCCGGTGACGACGGCAAAAGATAAAGAAGTGGTACAAAACATGCAGTAATACGCATAATTGGCTTCATCTATACTATATAGTGTAAGTAGTGTTTGTAATAAACTAAAATAAGTACTATATAGACAAAAGAGTTACATGAATTTCATTCTGTTCTGTCCTTTGCTGACTGCTGTTTTGTACAAAAGACAGCTAGCAATGTACAAAAACACTTGAGAGCATAAATGCGGAGGCTAACATGAGCTTCATGTTAAATTTAAGTACGTGGTGACAGTTAAGATGGTATAAATGCGTGCAAAATTTGTCAGAAGTGTCCCATTGCCATGACCGTTATTGCGAAAGATGAAAGACAAAATAGTCACTTGAGCTGATTACAATTTCTGCTAGTTACTAACAAACAGGGGAAAATTCCAATTTGTTATCTTTCAAAAAGTAATTCTGCAACTGGAATTCAGAATTACAGAGGGTTTCGCTATAGACATTTGCGTACGCTAAAACATTGTAATAAATACAGTGTCATTTTTATTCTTATCTAACATCTATGAAAGCCACGCACCTGCGTTTGGCTTGGCTTTAAAAACCGAAACATTTTGTTAAAAGTAGCCGGATAAAGAAAACTGGGATTTTCAGGTTTTTTAAAGTGAAATTTTACTGATCAAGACAAAACTACCACTTTTTAATGTTGTAAAACTTAGTCGTTTTTAAAGAATGGGTGTGTCTTGTTTTTTAAAAAGGTGAAAAATGTGCTGCCTCGTCGTATCACGCATTGTAGTGCTTGCCATGCGTTTTACTAAATACATTGCTGATTTCAAGATATGCATCCAAAAATTTCTTATTCAAACTCTTTATTTGACATTTGAAAATAAGCCATTTGTCATAATGCTTTATAATTTGTTTTTAACATACATACTTTTGTATGCATTGTTGTGTTCAATTTCAATTCAAGTTATCTTGCCTTTTTTTTCAGAAGCTTGTTAATCCAAATTTCATTTCGAATCTTTTGTTTTAAAGCCCAATTTTTTATCCTTTTGATATTCATTTCAAGCAGTTTGACATTCAGCATGAATTATTTTATCACATCAATTTTTGTAGCTGCTATTCATATACTTATGTTTTTATTCCATCATATCATTATTCTGTCGATCTGACTACTGGCATTAGCCTCAAACTGAATTTAAGGTTAGACGACTAGCTGCAAAATAATCAATTTTACTTTGAATGTATTTTGACTGAGCTTGACTATGATTGAGATCATCCGCCTTCCAATTTACAATTGCATTTTGTGTAATCTGACAAGAAAGCCATTCTAGAAAAGCACCACAAGCAATCTTCACTTTCTTCATCCTGTTATACATTGTCTACAAGGAGAGGAAACTGGTTACAATATTACAACCGCTTATTCACTGTAAAAATGGAATTATATTCATAATCTTTATGACAGGAGGATGCTAAGCACATCTTTCGCCAATATTATTACTAGGACTACAAACTTGACCAGTTGTACACACAGTTATGCATCTTTTATGATACAAAAATGACTTATTGATTTGCGTAATTTTAAAATTGATGCTGATAATAATTCGATATTATGAAACACAAAAATTTGTTTGAATTGAAGGTAACTCAAGGTAGGTAGGTACATGTGCGTTGATTGAAGTGAAGGATTAATTAATAGGTACAAATTACAACTTGTGGACTGATGATGACTGTGTCTAGTAATTACTAGGAACAATTCTGAGTAAAAGGCTACCGCACAACAAAAACCTGAGGCTGTGCAAGTAATTGCGGAAAGGCAATAATGGACACATTATACACTTTCAATCATCAAAAACGTGTTCAATTATTTAAATCACTGTATTAACTGCATAAACATCATTTTATTACAGAGAGTTGCAGCAGCAAGTCTTTTATCATCATCACGGTTTGAGTCTACGTCCATCGTCATGTCAAGTCGAATTTTCTCCGCATGCATAATTCTTCAGAGTATTGTAGTAGGTGAACTTTTGGATGAATTGGTATGATGATGACGACGACATTCGCTCCAATTCTCCGACTATATTTTATGCTGAGGACAGGAGACATAACAAAAAACACACATCTCGTCATCATCATGATCTTCTTCAACATATTCTTCACATCACACAACCGTCAAGTCAAGTTAACAAGTATGTATGATTGTAGGTCATCAAAAAATAAATGTAAAAGGATTGAATGGTAAATTAAGTCATTTTATTTCATTTTAGTTATTGAACCAGACAAACATATCAGCACAACTTAATATAAAACCTTTTAATTTCCTTTTCGTCGTCAAATAATACACACAGTCGACAAAATGCTTATGTATGCACATCATAACCAAAACTTAATCCACTCCACACTCTACAATAAACGTGTTAAGTTCCAAGAACATTCATACATACTGCCAAATCAAATCAAAGATAAAAAATATTATACAAGAGAGGAGGAGTAGCATGGCTTTGATTTGCTATTTAACTGTCACAAAAAGAACACTTCATTCATCATTCATTAATGTCAATGGGGACCAACATTGAAAAAGATGTGTGTGCTCTGGATTCCAGAGAGAATGGATCAATCTGCTTCTCGTTGTCCTATGATCATGTTACCATATTGCATTGATGATGATTAGTTGGAATGATGTGATAATTATGATACGTGATATGATGGTCTGATATAAAAATACGAAACAAAATCCTTTTGCAGCGACAACGGCAGCAGAAGTAAGATAATCTCCAATATAAACATCACAATTTTAATCAAAATACTAATAATATGGTGATAGTAAAGCTATATCACATATCGCAAATTTTATGCACTCTTTTTTCTCCCTCATATCATCTCACGTCAAAATAATAATAATAATATTTAGTAACAAAATAGTTGGGCTTTATGTGTGTTTACTCGTAATGAATAAGAATGATGGTGATGGGATGATTGTAAAGTGAACTATTATGTTATGTTAATGATGATGAAAAAAATGCAGAAAATTAAGTGATGAAGACACTTGCATACATATGTCTGTTGGTACATGATATAATAATAGAAGAGTTGACTGTTCTAGCTCTTCCATTCATTCCACCACTAATGGAACAATAAACCAAATAATGCACAAATGCGAATTGCAAGTTGGCTAAATATTAGACAGGGCACAAAAAAGCATAAAGATTTATGAAGTTTTTCTTCATCGAGTCTCAGTGTCAGATATGACGCTCCGGTCGACGAGAAACGGAGAGTTTACAAAGTGCATCATGTATTTTCCTTTATTTTTATGAAGAAAAAAACGTTGTTTTTTAACGTAAGGCGAGTGTGAAGACAGATGCAAAAATACGCTTCTAAAAATCATCATCAGTAGCACAATAATGTGTTCATGAGGTTATGTGGATATTGTAACTTAAAAGCGCATGCAGAAACACTCAGGGTTGACAAAAATAAGAGTTCATGAAAAATTTAACCCTGCAAGTACTCGTGTTATCAAGTAGCGAAAGGGATTGCAAATAAAATCTCTCGCATAGTTTTGAAAGTATTTACAAAAGGCAACGTAAGCACTTTTTTCAAATTGCACATTTTATAAATTGCACATAGAACAAACACAGCAATTTATAACTGTTCGATTATTTTATTTTGTGCAGCAGCGTTTCTTAAAAACGATTAGAAACTGAAAACTGAAGTTGAAAAAATATTTTGAACCCGTTACAAACAAAACGTATTG
Organism: Entomobrya cf. arborea Gr-Col-00668; assembly: GCA_034699025.1. Classification (NCBI taxonomy): domain Eukaryota; kingdom Metazoa; phylum Arthropoda; class Collembola; order Entomobryomorpha; family Entomobryidae; genus Entomobrya; species Entomobrya cf. arborea Gr-Col-00668. The sequence goes on along the minus strand of JAQIWN010000040.1, from coordinate 41,778 downwards.
CAAAATAATGTCATATACATATAGTTTTTGCTAATTGTTTTCTAAAAATTCTTCATATTTTTTTAAATTGCAAAGTGAGTATTTTGTATGCTATTTAAGAATGCTTACTATGGAAGGAAGGTTAAAATTTCCAATCAGAGTTTATCTTACTTTTGAAACGTTCGAACAATATTTTTAATGTTTTTTATCTAAGAATGCGTATTATTTTTTCGTGTTAATATCGACTTGAGCCATGTTGTTAAAAGTTGGAAAGGTAAAAAACGAATAACGAAGTGCATACTAAATAAGCTCTCCTTTTATACTTGGGCTTAAGACGAAACACAAAAATGTGTAAGTTTGTCACTGAATTCTTAGAATGATTTTCAGACACAATAAATCAAGAACAATAAAGATTTTCAACTTACTTTTAGAGCAAAATAACAATGATATGTAACAGAAATACCACCTGCAGTTAATTTAGCTGGACTTTATTCCTTTAATTAGGTTAACAGTTGCATTCGTAAACCTAATTGGGCAACTTGAAAAATTCAATTGATTTTGTAGCTGTACAACTGCAGAGAGGTGCACTGATTCTGAGTCTCGATCCCAATAAGTTTTGACCCGGTTGACCGATCTAATCCGTTTGTCCGTTCTCAGGCTATCTTACAGACATACAGTCATGGCTTTCGCTACTTAATAAATACTTAAGGACACTGTTCTACTATAATACAGTGTACATGAATGCAGTCTACTAACTTGGCTTAAGCTGTTTTTGCAGCTTAAACTATTTATTTGTATCATTGAAATATACAGTAAACTAAAAAGATATAGTTCGTTGTTCCATATAAAACTCTAATGCGTTATCTCAAAACAGAACGCTATTTCAGTTCGTTGCTTTCTTTATCTAAGACGGTGACAAGTTGTTCATCATACATTTATGCATTTGAGTCGATTTAGACAATATACCTATCTACATTATCTTTTGAAAATTAATGTATAAATGAATATTATTTAAAACAAGTAAAGGTACTATAGTTTTCCATGTTAAACTTTGCAAAGCAAAGTTTGAAGGGCAAACAGAAGCTCTGAATGTGTCTTCTTATTTAAAGACGACATTGCAATATTGCATTGCTTTCCTTTTTGCACCGGAAAAAGTGAAGCATTTCCTTTTACCTTGTGTACATAAGTAATTCAGTGGTGAATAATTTACACAGTTGCAGATGAATACTAAGATTACCATTACACATTCTAAGCAATTCAATATTTAAGGAAATATTGCATTTGATACACTATAAAAGAAGTAAAGTAAGTTGTGAATATCTAAAAGTATGCACGAAGCTACGAGTTTACAATAACAGATTACCCACTCATAAAATTTCCCCAGTACTACATTTATAATGTCAAGTTTTCGTAAAATTGGTGCAGTAATTCTGTACGTGTACGATCTTACAAAAAACTAGTTCCCTTGTTTTTTTGTCTCAAAAAGATAAAAGATGTACTCGCCATTTCCCAACATTGGTACTTCTTGAGGCAGGTTTGAATGAATTGCAAAACCATTTTTACAATGATGAGCTAGTACTTATATCAGTTTTTAAAAGCTGATAGAATGCTACAGATTTGGCAATAAATAAATTACACGATGAATTTATTTATTTGTCATCCAAATAATATTTTTATAGGAATATACTAAGAAGTGTATTTAAGTTTCGAAAATAAATACATACAGAAGTGACGTCAAGCATTGTCGTATGAATAATTGCGATCAATGAGAATCAAGGTGATAGATAATCACCTTGCATTCCTCAGCCAGTAAAACAAAATTACAGATAAAACCACGCAAAACAAAATAGAAGAAGTTATACATTGAATTTTCATACTAATACAAAAAATACTACACATTGGCTCGAAAAACAAGAGCATTGCAGTGTAAACCAGTTTTATTTTGATGTGATTCAACTCCAGCATGCGACAATTACAAAATATATTTCCGTTTTCTTTTCATTTCGCAAAAAAACAGTGAAAGGAATATAAATGAAATGAGTTGAAGTTTTAAGTAGATTCTTGTTTTTTCTCTTCTTCCCAAAAGTAAACATGCATTTATACAAGTTAATATTTATTTGGTTAGCCAGTAACGGATTATATATATCATATGAATGACTTGACTTAACATTTGTGTAACATGTAATATTTTTTATGTATAGCTGAACAATTGTAAATGTACTTGCTAAACATGTACTACATTTTAAAACACTGTTTGCAATCGAGATAAACCATCTACTTAATAACCCAAGGCTTTTGAAATGGACATATTCTGAAGAACATTAGCATATTACATATTATTATGATGTGAATGGAGAGAGATGCTAACAAGATGCATAGAAAAAAGATGAAGAGTGTGTGTGGCGATGAATTTACATCTCTACTTTTCGATTCAGCTCTAAAAGCTCAGCATTAAGTTTGAGAATAGGAAGAACTGTTTTCTATCCAAGTTCCTAAAAAAGTGGCGTAAGAAATCTTATGCTAAAAGCATACGCACATCACAACAATACTATTAAAATGCATATCACCCGTGTGTGAAGTACAAGAAAAGTGACAGTTGGACAAGAGTGACAAAAACGATGATGATAATAATAATAAGTGCACAGAGTATATGCCCTACCTAATGGCATTGCATCCAAATACAGAATGAATTGATACATCATTTCAGTTTCTTCTTGTGTAAAAAAGAGGAAAGAAGAAGCGTAAACATGTCAAAGGATAAAAAAAAATCCAGTTTTTTCTTCTTCAACAAGACCGACCGCGACCATTTGACCTCCTGACAAATGAAAAACAGTGTTGGTGTCGTGGTCGTCATTGTGATTGTAAGCTGCTATCAGTATGCCAAGTGAGGTTGGTCGATTTTGATTTTAAAATAAGATTTAATGCGTGACAATGATAATGACTATGGAGATGGATAATAAATGGTTGTTGTGCTGCTGCTGTTAAATGTTATGCAAGAGAGAGAGATGGATTTGATAAAATTAAATGCAGAAAAAGAGCATCCGTAAAAGTTGGCGTGGTGATACACATAATTACATTAGCGTTCCATTTACGTATTTCAATCTACTTAAAGTGACTTTTCCTTTTTTTCTCCCTGTGTATATTATATTCTTATGTCTTCTTTCTTAAGACAATAAAAGCAACAATGGTATGTCAAGTCAAACAGAGAGAAGTAAAAGAGAAACTTAGAATGACATGACTTTGTTTTTCAAGGGAGATATTTGTATAAGTGTGAAAGGAGACGTGTGAATGAATGACATTAGACGAAGCAAACTAAAGAGACGACAAAGAGCAAAAGATGCTTTTAGTAGATCAACCACAAAAAAGAAAACAAATTTGTCCGTCTTACCAGCAAGTTGCAGTGTCCATGTGACTATGTGACATTACGCCAGAGTTTTCTTAGCAGTTTGTTACGTATATAGTAATATATCGCAAAATGCAGAGAGAGAGAGAGAGAGAGAAAGAAAGATGATGTTGATGACAAGTCAAGCTGGTGGTGGAATATACAAGGTAGTTAGTCTTCGTTTTCTTCTTCTTGCCCAAAATTAATGATTATGAAACAGATCTCCTTTGTCTCTGTCGACGTTTCATTTGGTGTCTTCTTGCTGTTGGTGTTTTGTTACTTTTGTGTTTAGATCTTCAGAATAGAGTTTCTAATCAAGAGACAAAGAGTATACAAAATGAAAGAATTCCCCCTTCCCCCTATCCCCTTTTGTCTTTCTTTCGACTTCGGTGCGATTAAGTCTGAAATTTTCCTTTGTTTTTTGATGACAGGAGCACTCTCAATATAAGTAAGTCTATTTTCGATTTAAAAACTCAACGGTTTTTTTAATTAAAATTATTATGTATATCTCTTATTATACTCACGGTAAAGTGTGGTTGCTAATGTGTTGTCAAATGCCACCAGTAGCACAAAAAACAATCGCAAACGATTTTTTTAAATATCTGAGCTCACTCTCAACTTTTGTTCTGATTTGTGTGATTGTTTTAGAGAGAAAGAAACACTTTTAACGTCTCTGCGTAATCATCAAGATTGATTGGATGTAATGGTCCTTGGAAATGTCAACAGCAGCAGAAATAATTTATACACTTCACCTAAAGTTATACGTATGACTTGCACATTATAATTATAAATCCTCCCGTTTATCGTTCGTTGAAATCTAACTACACTATGGCAAGTGAAAAACAAAAGTGTTAAGTGCCAGAAATTTTGCGCATCAAAAAGTTTCTAATTCTACCACTTCCTAAGAACCAAAATTAAAACTTTTCCCCACTTCAGACCAATAAGTTATTGTAAGTATTTAACTGATCTACTTTAAAGTTTCAATACGTTTGATACATGTCTCATTGTCATGGTATCATTCATTGTTATTCACTGTCTTGTTCGCAGCCATTTTTGGGGCAACCTGTTACACTGAAAAATGAACTAAACAATTAGCTTACCTACTTTCTTTCTACTATTATCGTTACAGTGCGCACTTTGTAGATACAATTTCTAAAGTCTCATAAGTTTTTTTTTACAAAACAAAAAGGATTTTCATTGAAAGCACACCTTTCATTCTTGTCCCGTGCCATTTAATATCTCGCTGACCTGATATGTGATTTTTTCCAATAAAAAGTAAAGTTGTCAAATAAAATAAAGAAAAAAGTAATATATTTCGAAAGATTCGACTACAAAAAGTTTGAAAGTCAATGAAAAGTTTTTTTTAGTTTCTTGCTTCGTTTCCTTTGTTTTAAAAACCGTTGTTCTTCTACCTCTTCTGTCAAGCTATATTGCTTTACTACTGCAACAGTGGTATCGGGATCATGAAAATCTGTGAATCTGTGCGAAGCGAAGGAGCAAAAAAGGATGATGCGAAATGGGTGTTCTGTAATATGTGAGAGGACACTAGGTTGAGATGTGGTTCTGCCAAGTGCAAGCTGGCGAATAAGTGAACGGTTAACTTGTGCTCACAGTTTTCTTCATTATGTTTCAGTCAATTCATCTTATCCATCCACACACATTCTCACATGAGCTCTTCCTATATACAAATATCCATTGGAACGGTATAGTGATATTGCATGGTTTAGTGGTGGTGGTGGTGTTGGTGGAATAAGTGATGCTAAAGTAATAATGAATTGGAAAGAGAAAAAATTGTGAAAGGTTTCTAATGTGGATTTTTCTCTTTGTCTTGTGGTAATAAGATAGGATGTTTTAAAAGTGTGTATGTAAAGCTTTAAGTGGCTCGAAAAATGATTAGCTAATCACAAAGAAAGTAAACTTTCTCTGATGAAAATTTTGTAAAGATTTATTTTTGTTTAGATGGCAGTATACGTAATGCATATATAACGTACATATGTAACATTTAATCGAATTTGAAGGTGCTTCAATGTTAAAACGTGTCAAAAAATAAGAGTTGGAAATTTATAAAAACTACATTTATTAAGGGATGTGCTATTCCCTAAAGGATAAGTCCGGATATAATTGTTGTATAGAATATTTTCTGTCAACCTGTTGTTCAATGTATATTACAAAACCTTGCTAGATTAAGTTAAATTTCTATAGAATTAGTGTTGTGTGGGTTTGTTTAACTTCTGTCCTTTGAGGAAAGGAGACAGGAGAGAAGTTACATTAAATCTGATACTTTTATTTCAGATATTGAAGCAACTACTCGGTATTAATTTCGTTATACATGATAGTTTGAGAGTCGTTTTTAAAAGTTTGATACAAATTAATCCTTGATTATTGCTTGGGATTCCTCGAATACTTGATAAAAATGAGTAACTATAGACGTAAATAGAAAATACACCGAAATACTTTGTATCAAAATTCCAGCTTGTGAATGTCAGATTTTGAAAACTAAATCGATTTAACTGAATTATATCAAGTTCGTTGCATGAACGAACACCATCAAAAAATTGGAAACATTTTGAAGCTCAAGACACTAGGTTACTAATATTTTTCTACTGATTAATCTGAAACTTTCCACATTAATACAGTTTAGGGAGATGCACTTACCATTGCAAAAATAATGTTAATATACTAGCCGTAATATAATTATTTGATAAAGTTTGACCTAGATTTCGAAATGTAAACACTAATTTCACACAGTGTCACGATTTAAATAACAATTAGCGGTGTTGTAAATATTATTATTGATTAATAGATGCTTTTTTGAAATCCTCTTTAAAACCTGGAAAAGACAAGGGTGGGTTAGGTCCAGTGCAACTTTACAAAGTACTTTTTCTTTAAAAGGGCAACTTTTCTTGCAAATTTGAGTCCATTGCATTATAACAGTAGACATTTGACGCTTTAGAGCTCCAAGAGAAAGTCGGATAGACATTTATTCGGTATAAATTAAAATTATTAAGTTTGCTAGTAAGTTACTGGCAAATATATATAGCCGAAAGTCGAATAAGAAACACTAATAGAAATTCCACTTTTATTGAGTCCAGGCTTTGTTGTTTTCATTTAGCTTTACATCCAAAAGTACCTTGATCTTGTGCTGACCTTGGGGAATTAAAGTACTTCTTGCGATTTTAACATTCGAAAAAACTTTTTGGACGTTCTATCGAATGGATTGACGGACTGACACTACCAAATGCTTCGCTGAAGAAACTGACAGCGGCTAAATACCTAAGTTAAACGTGATAACTTGGATTTTAAACAAAAATCATTCCCAATAAACCCCTTTTTGGATTTACCAAACAATGTTGTCCCTGAACACTTTTAGGTTTTACATATAACAATTTAATATGCCTCATATTGAATATTTTGTTCACTTCGAAAATATATTAATTATGATCCAAAAACCTAAAAAGGAAAGCACGTGGGTAAAAAGCTTAAAAACAAGTGTTTAATTATGTATCAGGAAATCCATTTCGATGTTTCCAACTGTGGATTTGTTGCTAAAAGTTTTCCAACTTACCAATATACATTTTTTTTATTTCGCAATGACATACAAAATTACAAATACTGTTGGTTAAACCCCTGTTGCAAATAATGAGATCCCAACAGTCCCAATAGGGCACAGAATATTCCAACGGTTGCGTAGGAGCAGAGAAGTATGACAATACATGCTGTGCCACCATCAACTATACTTGTAATTATCCTAGAAAAATTGATTCTAGGTTGATTCGCAGAAAGTCGATTCACAGATGACCTAACTCGCACACGACGAATACTCAGACGACCGATTCGTAGACTTCCCTGTTTGTATACAGTCTACTCATATAAAGCCTACTCGCATAGGCGTTTCTGCATAAAGCCTATTTGTATAAAGTTCAAATTCGCATAAGTAACGTTCATAGAAAAATTAAAATGCCTCAATAAATATTGGCATATGAACTTAGTCATTCAAATTTTAGATGAAGAATGGTTGCAAATAAATAAATTAAATCGTAATTGCATTGTAGTTAATTGCATGGTCTTATGAAATCGGTTTTTAAACTTAAATGTATCAAAACAGATCTTTCTGTACTTGGAAATAACCAATCAGATTCATGCAGTTTCTAGCGTCTCAAAGAGAAACTATACACATAAAAGTACATGAAAAGTAAAAATGTAATCAAAGGGTTTGAAATTTTACATGTAACAAAATTATTTTTGTCTTTTATTTCCATGCCATATGTATAATGTATACCAAGACCAAGTGCTAACGAAATTGTCAAAGAAACGTTGTCGTCTTCAAAACTTTCACGATCTGCTTTAATTTTTCTGAGAGCTCTATGGCTCTATAAGAACATGGATCCTAGGTTGTTGTTTGATGATACAATTTAAGACGTTTTTTGTGTGTAGTACAATAACCCATGCATGTGGTCGTAAAATTGAACGAAATCAAAACGATTAAGGTAGTTGATGTGTGTGTAAGTGCAACAAAGAACTAAAATTGCCAGCAAGCAAGCAACACTTTTGTAATACTTCATTCAAAAATTCCTTTTTGTGAATATTTTTTCGATAAATTGGCTGTATGTGAATTGGATCATTCTAAAAATTGACCGTTTCTATAAATCAACCATTATGCGAATCGTCCGTTTATGCGAATTGGTAGTCTGAGTATTGGATTCTACGAATTAGTATGTGTCTGCGAATTGGACTCTGCAAATAAACCGGACACCGAAAAATTCTAATACTTAAAAATCGAATAAGGGCCATGCAAATAACAAATAGCAGGGGATATTCAAAGTTTGTTTCCCATGAAAATTTTATAGCTTGTGGGAAACCTATATCCAATTATTTACCCTAGAATTTCAGACAGCTACATTGCCCAAATACCGTGATTAAGAAACGGAACGTAATGTATAAAAAATGTAATTAAAGCTTGATTCCCAGATGCGAATTCAAAGTTTATGTTTAAAAGTCTATGTAAAATATTTGTTATTTCGACGATTGCCGTGGAAAATTATTTGAGATTTAAATTTTACGTAGGCCACATGCTAATATCCACTTCCAAAGCAATTTAGAGCTGTCACAGCCAAAATAACTTTTTTCCAGCAACATCGAAAACAAAATCTGAAACAAAATAATATATCCTATTTTTGACTATGCCCTTCGACTGCCCACCATCAAGTTTCACAATACCCCCAAATTGTTGTTCACTGAAGAAGAAGAGTCGTGAGTTTAAGACGAAAAATATATGAACTGCGTTTGACATTGGGAATGTTTTAGTCAAAAACTCCCTGGAGAACCAAACTAATTTAACTAACTGAGACTACAACGCAATGAAATTTTCTAAATCATGACACGCAACAGAGCAGGCACAAGCACAGCGTACCCTTCAAACTCCAAAGTTTAAACTAACAAAAAATTGAGTGGTTTTCTAAATCATTATTTACTTTCTTTGTTTGGCTTCATTAATTCATCATACCATGGCATTAGTAACGTTAACTACTGATACATCGTTCTTGGAATGCAATACGAGTTTAAAATTTGCCAGAGAACAATAGACTATACAATATGCATTGTATAGTCTATTGTTCTCTGGCAAATTTTTTAATTGATTTTCAGCACTGGGTATATAAGGGACAGCACTATCGAGCATTCTGTCTTTTATTTCTTTTTGATATTTTGTTCAGTGAACACTGGATTATAAGTAGCTTTTAATTTTAGATATTGAATTTCTGACATATTTCTGTCACTAAACAAAGCTCACGAGTATTCTTGATATGTTACCGAAAAGTCTATATTTTTCCTGAAAATCACACTAGAATAACCAGTATTTAATCCAATAAAAGTTTTTTTTAATGAAGTTTGTTCGCTTGTTTGTCTTCTATCCCGAAATAACCCTTGTGATTGTTGATTAAAGCCAACTTTTAATGTTCTATAATAAAAATAAAACCAAATACCAGCTAGTTTCATTAGAACTTGAAAACAGTAAAAACAATGCAATTGATTTTATAGCTATTTCAGCACAGGTATGTAAGTACGTTTCAAAAATACTCAAAATTACTTAATAAATTTTTGGAAAAAGACCTCTAGTTTTAGTTAGTACAGCTAGTAGCTTACTTGCTTTGGAATTGAATTGCAGTATTTGAGAAAACAAACTGAAATATTTACAGTCACTGCTAAATAATAAAAGATAACAGCCCGCATACTGTCCAATACGAGGCTGGTCCTTCATATTTTTGGTTTTCAGTGAATTTTCATACACCTAAAATCGAAATCAATTACGAGGGGGCGATTTTTGGGTAAGACACTCATAAAAAAATCTTTTTCGTTATTGTTTTTTACCTACATTTTACATAACTTGGTTCATAATTGTTTCGAAGATTTACATAAGATTATGTAGCGAATTAAAGTGGGATTGTATAAAGTTAAAACAGTCCTTTTGATTTTAAAACCTCCTTTATATGACAAAACTATATTGCGAAATTATTATGCATTTTATTGTGAAAATTTCCTTGTGAATTTCAGTGTGATTTTTATTCAAAATGATTACTTACCAGTTTACCTGTTTAACAGATAGCCATCGTATCTGTATAGTCTTAAATCCAGCCGTAGGTCCGCTACAAAACTCCCATGAAACAGGATTAAATTCTATGCAGAAAATGAAACGAAGGAATGCTTGTTTTCAATTTAGAAATTTGCAGCTTATGGAAAACACAAAATGTTGCAGATGCTAATATATGGGTACATGTATCTATGTATGTATTTGTGCATGTGTTGTAAATGCAAGTATCTAACTACAAAAATCCATAGTACTGATCCACACAACTTGACTGACTGAAGCAATTTTTATTATTTTTTCGTTGTTTCTCAATCAGATAATTAAATATAAGCATAAAAAAATCTGAGGAAGTCTCGTCGAATACATAAAAGTAACAAAATTTAGTATATCGAAATGCTTTTTTCTTTTCTTTTTAAAAATTAACGCTTAGTGTGCCTGAAAACTCAATTTTATGAACGACTTCATCTAAAATAAATAATTGAAACTGGGCTAACCATTTATTACGATTAATGAAATGGCTGGATATTTGTATACGTATTTTTGCAATACTGACAATAAATCCACAACGAAACAAGTGATAAAAATCAAGCAAGATGTTTTTTTTGCGTCAAGTCAAAAAGAGTATATGTCATCCATTATCAACGATTGATAATGTGTTTGAAGCCCCCTGACTGAAGGCATCGCCCTTTTCTCATTCCCCCTTCAACTGTCATTTTAGTACGCCTCATAATATTATGTGTATATAATATAACTTAGCTAGGAGCCAGCTAACTAATTTCAGTTTTTTATCCTAACTTATAATCTTTCTTTCATAACATACATAACTTAGCAGTTTTAGTAAATTCCGACATCGTAGCACTGAAATATAACTGAAAATCTGTGTCAATTTTTTCGCTCGTTAAAAAACACGAAGATAGATGGAAAACGAAAATTTGTTTAGTTGTCATTCACACATTTTCTTTTGCGTTTTTTTATCATTGTCGTTGTGTAAAAGGTAGTTTAGCGTAAGTCAAATTTTGAATGTAACAATAATAATAATATTCATAACGTTCACATCATAATTGCATATTATACTAGTATCAAATGCATAGTTTATGGAGAAATATATTCACAATATATATATAATATATATAGTCCATTGTCATTGTCAACTTTGACAATTATTTCTCTTTTTTGCATAGTTCAATTTAAATCATCGTCATTGTTACATTTATAGTACAGGCAGTATATTCATCTTGATCATTATTATTTTTCATTTCAATATCACTATCAGAAGACGTTATTTCCATAATAATAATTAAGATCATTAAATACTAATTTAACTTTATTTTTTTAGTAATAATGCGAAATAATAAACATATACTTTTCCCTTTCTTCTTGTCTTTCATCTTGCGAGAGACAAGTATAACTTTTTTTGCTGTATTCTGTTGTTCTCTCTTTTTGTTCCGTTCAAAATAAAAAATATACGACAACTTCTAGAAAAAATAAGGCTATACATAAAATATTCTTTAGAATTAATTTTATTAGTAATATTTATTAACTAAATTATACTTTAATGGCTATTGTGGTGCGTCTTTCTTTCGTACAAGACCCCTCTTGAATTTCATGTCACCTGCATGAGCCGAAGGATGGGATGAATGATCTAAACAAATCCATGGTAAAAGAAGAAAAAACGATTTTCGTTTGAGATTGATATTTCTTGGTCATGATAATCATCATCGAATCAGTACGTAATTGTTTCGGTATAACTCTATAAACATTGTCGAAACGGTTGAAAAAACGAAATTGCAGAAACGAAACAACGAAAGATATTATGGTGCAGCGAACTAATAAATGAGTAAAGTCAAATAATAGTATACTTTATGCGAAACGGCGACCGTTATGCTATAAAACCATAAGAAATATCAGCAGCATTAAATATTACAGGAATAATGGATATATGAAATTTAGATAGTCAGATATGACAGGCGAGATACAGTAATAATGGCGAGAAGATGCAAAATAATGGATAGATATAATTTACGATAATAAATACACGTAATATATGAACCAAAAATGCATTATAAATAAATAAATAAATAATTTAGTAAAGAAACGAAGGAGAAAATAAACAACAACAGCAACATAAAAAATATTTTTACATGTATATGTATAATATATTATAAAACAACTTTTCATGAAACTTTTTGTATCAGAATTAAAGATGAAAAATCTCTAATAATTATTATACTTCTAGATTACTAATGAAATAAAATTACTCTTTTTTCTCTTTTTCTTTCTTTTCCCTTGTGTTCTCTTTTTATGTGATCCATTGGATTTGCTGACACAATTTTATTTGTATCGATTATTTAGTTTTTTAATCTTTTTGATATTTTCTGCGTATTGAAAATGGTGGAAAAATTCCCACGACGACAATTAAATTTTGGTTCCTATTTTTGTGAATTTTCACTGACTTTGAGGGATGACGGTTGTGGTGCCGCCTGTGAACAAAGAAACAAAACCTAACTTTTCCGAACCTTTGTTTTTGTCCTTATCTTGTTGGCATTTTCATTATTGTTATTTTGCTTTTTAAAAATGTAAAATTATTAAATTGTATTTTATGTACACTATTTCAATATTAATTTTTTAAAGTGTGTACTGAAAAGATAGAAATTTGTGTATTTAATTTAGTTTTATAAAGGCCCACAATTTTGCGTGTATCAAATATTTAGAAAGAAAATATTATGTGCCTGCGTAAGTGTAAGGAGCAAACAACTTAGTTGTGTCTCATACTGACTAACTAGCGATTTTATTAGAAGTTAAAAATCAAGTTAGTGTGTGAAGCTGCAAAGTGTTTACTGTATACTACTTGATTATTCCATCCCCCAAAAAACTATATGCTTATTAAGCAAGCTACAAAAATAAAATTTGAAATAATAGCTTTGAAAAGAAACTATCAACCAATGATAGTTCCTTCATGGAAAAATGATACATTGGCAAATACTCAGAGAAAAATGGCTGACCGGCCAGTTGGGCATCATATCATAAGTTGATAATTCAAATTTAAAAATCATTATTTTCCAATCTTGGAAATTATTTTTTCGTTGAGTTAATACATGTTCCTGTTTTTAATTTGGTACACCAATAGTTTTTTTTAGTAACTTTCAACCATTTTACTCCATAAAATAAAAATATACAGAACTTACTATCACATAGCAGCCTAAGGCCGTGGGCTTAGGAGGGTATTATTGGATGGAATTATGATATTCCAATTTTTATGCTGAAGCATTGCATCAGAAGAAGCCAGCGTTTGCGTTTGCAGTTTGTGAAGGGCACTCACTGCAAGAATACATTACATTACAAGATAATCCAAGAAAAAAGGCGCGTGCTGCTTAATAAATGATAAATCGCTCTCCAAAAATAATAAATAAATAAATAAATAAATGCTAATAATTACATTTCAATCAAGCAAGGAATTTGATGGAAAAAAGTCTCAAAAGCAAATAAAAAAAATACAGCACTGCATAAAATAAGGGACAAGGCAGACTTTTCCAGTGTCAGGCGAGTTGGGAGGAAATTTATACACAATTTAAATGGCCATTTAGCAACGAGCGACCATAATAAAGCAAAAAAGTTACTCGTCGATCAATTAAGCGCATTTTACGAAAAAAGTAAAAAAAACTTCGATTATAATTTCCAGAGATTGTGATCAACTTTATGAAATGTGAAAATCCAGTAAAATTATGAAACATTGGCCATGAAAAAATATATGATTCTTTGGAAGAAATTCCAGCCACGTTGGATTCCATGCCATCAAACGTAAGAAATTTTTGTTCGGAAACTCGCATGATTCCTAAACAGTCTACCTTGTTCGCTGAATCATTAAACATATCACAGACAACTAAGTTTAAACAGGTACAGGAATGCGCTGTCAGGAAATTTCACTTTGTTTTAAATAAAGTATTTGCAAAAGGTAAAGTATACATATTAAGAACGATTTATTTTGCGCGCTTTCTACACATTTATTACAAGTTGCTATTCGCACGATACTAACAATGGAAGTCTGGATCCACATGAATACGTTTCTAAATAAAATTATCATTTTAGGGACAGTTTTCGATGCTGATTAAGAAAAAGGTATCATTTCTTGATTGAGAAAGTGCACTAGGGTTACAGTCCACCATACTATGAGAACATAAGCGTGGCGTCAATACAGTGCTCTCCCACTTTATACAATCGATCTTTTTTCAGTATTTGAACCACTGTTATGGGTAGTTCTACAAATTTTTACTGGTTGGTTAAAGTCTTTGACTGAACAGTCATAATTACAAAGTAATTTTAAGCGAAATGTCTGGCTGAGTGATCTTTATGATTCTCAAGACACTTAACTCATGTATCTAAAGAACAGGGTGGATGGTTACCGGTAGCAAATCTACAGGTCCGAGAAAATGATTCTTACTTTCTTAATCAGTGTCGGAAACTACCGAAAGTAACTATTTCATTTAGAAACTCAGTCATGTTTACCCTGACTTCCATTGTAAAAATATTAACCATTTGTTGAAAAATATCTTAAAGTAAACTCTGAAATCTATTAGTGGTGTTTGAATCTGCAAACTCTTGCAAAAATTAATCAAATACAAAATAAAGATCACGGTAAGGATTCTTTTAAAAAATCAATCAAACAGCAGAGTAGTACACAGGATAAATACCGGTGAATGAGGAGTCTGGATATTGGGAACCTACACATAATATGTTAGAATGGTATCTTGTTTCTGCCCTTCTTGTCAAAAAATACGGCTCCAAAATAATAGTTCTTGTCGAATTTGCTTTGTCATACGCGATTTCAACAAAATTTATGTTGTAATTAATTTCTCTCGTAACAAGAAAGAAGTATGCAGATCATTTTAAAATAAGATTTACTGAAAATATAAAGAGGTTTTAGAAGTTCTAGCAATTTTAGAGATTCTAGAAGTTCTATCAATTTTAGGGAGTCTGAAATTCTAGTTTTCCGTCTCTATCTTCCTATCTAGATCCAATGGTGTACCTGAAGAATCTCTAAACTGCCAAGCATTTGCTTCGCTCAGGTTTTTCGAAGTTACCAGTGCAAAAATGGTATTTTTTTGTGTAAAGCTTCTGGTAAAGGACATAATCGTGTACTTTGTTATTAGGCTGCTTGCTAATCGAAACTCATATTATTGTGTTCTTAAAAAAGTCAATCGCGAGTTGACTAAAGCTTGACCTTTAAAATGAACACAGCTCTATTAGCCAAGAAAATGATCAGTCATAAACTGTTAACTGCAGAATTACAATGGAAAACAAGATAGATTAACAACCACCAAAGTTAGCTGAGCTGCATAGATGAATTCGAACATATCTGGTCTGTTCAATTTCTGACAACCCAAATTACTTTTATTCAGTTCTGAACAACGTTTTTGGTAATTATTCTTCGACAAGAAAGGCAAAGACAAGATTCCATTTTGACATATTAAATTGACCCAAATTATTTTTTTTAATTTGACTGAAATAGACCAGTCAAACTAAATTGAACTAATGAGGATCAAAATAATAATTTAAGAAAAACGTGGAAACTGCAAAAATATAAGGCTGTATATCTATATAAAAAGCATCTTAGCAAACTAGAAAAGAGTAAAGTTAAGTTATAGATCCTATTTTCGACCGCTCCAAGGATTATCCCTTTCATCGGGCCTAATCCAAGGATTTCGGATTTGGATTTGAGGAGAGCGACAAGAATTGGGTCTAGACTCACCTTGATGCGGAAGATACGGAACAGGGATTACATGATTAGGAGGCGCTGATGGAAACCCGTAGACCACGGGCACTCCAGCTATTGGATAACTCATATGATGACCACCACTGTGATTACCGCTATTTTGACCATACCCATGACCATTCGATGGCACTACACTCCTGCATAACACGGAAACAAAATCGAATATTAATTGTAAATTGTAAATTTCACTTTAATTTGTGCTACGAATGCAGAGAGAGATGCTTCCGGCGATGGCTGTTTGCCGTGCCGGTTTTTAAAAGATGCGTACGTTTGTGCAGGATTTCCTTGAGGATTGCTATTTGGCTGATGACCAGTGTTGTTTTGGGGGTTAGCCCCATTTGGAGGTAAGTAGTGCATTTGTGGATGAATTTGATTCCCTCCTGACCCTTCCGTCTGGAATACGGGCATGGCTGTACTCTGCGAAACTATTCGCATTACCTAGAATAGAAAACATGATACAATTATATTGCATTTCTGTACGTTTATCAAGAGCTTTGATTAGAAATATTGTTCGTCATATTTCGTAGTATTTAACTTACCGGATATGGTGCTTGAGAGACAAAATATTGGGCATGTGGAGGGCCAGCTTGGATAGCTGTGGCCGGAGCCAAAATAGGCGGTCCAGTGGTCATCTGGATAGGCGGTGTCATTTCGGATCTAGGTGGAAGCCCTACAACTCCTGTAAGTCAAAAAGCGATAGCAGTAAGGTTAAATCCGACTTCATACAAAAGAAAAATAAGGGACTGATCATAGGTCATAAGGGAACACACCTTTTCTGTGACCCCCGTGACGGGGAGTGGTTACACCAGACGAGGTGGAAGAATTGGATGAAGGTGTAACTGGTGTGAGTGTGGCCGCTTGAGCATACGGCTGAGCTGGGGCATGGGCATATAGAATGGGCTGCATTGAAATAGGCATAGCATAGGGATGCATAGCTGGAGCAGTCATAACTTGTGGAGTTGCTGCCGATGCTGGCGTACTAGGTGGTCGAGGAGGAGTACTTGGTGATCTCTGAAAATGTTTCATAAAAACACAAATAATAGTTAATCAATTCATTTTAAATGAGGGATACTTGTAAATGCCGTTTCGGGTTTAATTCAGACGGACCACCCTGAGGGTATTTTCGTCTGGACAAAGTTTTTAACGACAGGAATTCAATTGGTGAACATTTTAACCAGTAACCAAAACTTTGTAATGCTTTATTTGGAGCTGAAAATTTTACATGAATAACTCACTTAGCGTCTTGATTCTAGAATTTATTTTTAATGCTGGTTTTGAATGGCTTTATGCAGATTCCTCCCTTATAAAAATACTGGTAACTATAGTGTGAAAGTTGTTTCGCTAGTTTTGCGAAGTTAGGTCTTAAAAACCTTACAAAAGTATAAAATGCATCTGATTTATGATATTTCTATAATACACTAACCGAGAATTTAGGATTAGGGTTGAATTCCTTGGCATTTGGATTAAAAGTGAATGTGGATTTTTTCTTTGACTCTAAGTCTCCAGATTTAGAATCACCAGTTGCACTGGGCGTTTGATTATCTGATGATGCGGGGCTGGTCATGCTGCTAGTACTTGTCGGAGTACTTTCGCTAACGGATATATTTGCAACACTTGGAGTGATAGGAGACGCACTGGTCGACACAACACTGCTGGTCGAAGGAGTGACGTTGGCTGCAGTAGATTTGGAAGTAGCATGTGGACCCGAGTCCGGCGGGGGAGGGTTAGCAGGTTCAGTTGTTGCGCTAGGAGGAGGAATTAATGGTGGCAGAGAGGAAGGAGACTCCTCCTTTTTAATTTTATTGGAAGAGATCGGTATTGTTGCTGATGGCGGACTTGGGTTTCTCGTTGGCGCCGAGTTAGTAGCAGCCATAACGTGAGGAGGAGCGACTCCTACCTGCTGAAGCGGAGGAACGTTTCCTGGAGGAGGTCGCCTCATTTGCTGTTGAGACGGCTCCGATGACTGTAACCTAAATGTGTTGCCAAATTCCTTTAGCTTAGCTGGATCTATGAACAAAGAGATGTACACCATAAGTATCTAATTGATAGAATCATAATTTACAATCCATTTTGTGTATATTTAAATGTAAAAGTACCTTTACGTTCCATCGGCACTTGTTTATTCATACGTTGGGGCCGTGGCCCGGGATCCTCACTACCAGGGGGTCGTCTAATATCTTGATGCATCGCATTATTACCATACTGATTGGGTGGGGGAGCTCGCCGACTATCAAAATTTCTTCGGTCTTGATGATAAACTGTATTTGGAGGTGCACCATAATTATTACGTGGATTTTGGTTTTGATTGTACATAGGCTTCCTAGCCATTCCACCGCTGTTGTTATTTGCATTATGAGATGGTCCATTATTATTGGAAGGTGGGTGCGACTGAGGTGCCGGTGGAGCACTCGGTTGCATATTAGTCTGCCTCCGCGAGGGTGGTATGTATTTGTCATTTCTGCAAACATTCACAGAGTTGTTAGCGGTTACTCTTTAAAAAATCAGAAAAAACACTTGTTAAAAAATGGCATCAAGCAAAAATCAATGTTAGTTTTTCTTTACTTCATATAACTTACCCTACTGAACTAGTGTTGTTATTATTGTTATTATTGACAGTACTGTTTGATGTATTGTTTCGAGGACGAACTACTGCCGAGAAAGCTTCTTCCTCGTCTCCATTCTCCACCTGTGTACGCTCCCAAGACGAAGTGCCTTTTTCTATTTCCTGTGCTATCTGGTTTGCTTGCTCCTCCAAGCGTTTGAATTCTGGTTCCTCTTTATTTACTTGTGTTGTGTATCCACTTAGATCCTGCTTGAATGTCGAGACCACACCGTACTTCTCTTCGTTCTTTTTGAACATGTCCTTAGCTTCCCAGCCATTCTGCTTTATTTTTTTTAAACAAATACATGCATTCGGTTATACCTTTGCTGCAAAAGGAGACTTATGCTACTTTAAATGATTGTCATTATCAGCTTACTGCATTTGCAGTTCCGGAATCTAAGGTTAACTCGTCCGGAGTGTCATCTGTACACTCCCAAGGCGTGAGCTCCTTGTCTCTCATACCGCCGCCACGACTACTGCTTATTGCGGTATCTGTAGCAAATTCGCGTGTGGGATACGTCAAATCCGCGTTCTTGCACTTCATAGACAGAACCTAGTTTTCAAAATTACAAAGCTTGAATTTAGATTTGCATTCATTTCAGTTTTCAATTTTAGATTTCGTTATATTTTACTGTAGATCATCGAACAATTGCATCATCTTCAAAGCAACAAATATAATACTCAAATCCATGTGATATGACTACACGCCATTTTTCTGTTTATCACCATCATTTAAATCACGCAGTCATAAACCATGCATAACGGCATCCAAATTTTTATTGATTGTAAAAAATATTAACATCAAAATTTACATAAACAGAAGTACATGCGCACTGACAACGTGCCTCAAGCCTCAGCCTTTCACCCACCTGTACCATGATTCATTACTTATGAACTCAATACATTAATTTATTTCAATATATAAATAACTGTCAACGCCCCTTATTTCGATTACTGCGTCTGCTTCAAATTTTGTACGTCGGGTAACTATTACTAGTAATATTTTCTAGGGTTCATTAAAAAGAGTAATAATGAATACGCATAAAGTGAGAAAATAAAACTAACATGGATTTAGGTTGAGGTTTACAACAAACCAGGGTATTATTTGACTGTTTTGTGCTGGCTTGACGAAAACATGGACCTCGATCTATTTTCACATTTTCACCCCTTATCTGCTATCTGTCTAAAGGAAAAGATATCGTAGTCAATACTTAATATATTTGTGACTAGCTTAGTTGCAAAGCGATAAAGAATAAAATACGCATGAATACACATTACGATCCATCCGCCTCTTTGTTCATGGTATCTCGTCGCGTCTTCTAAAACTGATAACAAATATTTATTTATTCTGACTTTTGTCCCGTTGAAGAAATCATGAAGCATTGACTCCGATGAGGTTAAGCATGATAATATAAAACGCCTTCTACATCCTTGGGAAATAACTTGCTTGTATTTAAAAAAAAAACTAGAGGAGTAATACATGAGTCACGGGAGTCATGAAGTGATGTATATTTTTTATGATGGACTTACTAGTAAATTTAGTTGGAACAAATCGTAGCTTACGCATACGTTGACCATTCTTCTTTCATGATAATTTTAAGCTCAATTTTTTGGACGTCTTGCCGGACACAGTCTATTTACTGTAGAATGTAGTGATTTGAATTGAATGATGGTATTAAAATAGAAATAAGACATACCTTTTCACTGGGAATGACTAACACGTCAAAATGCTTATCGATGGATGAATCGTCTTTGTTATCTGTCACTAAGTGAGCAGCCTCTAGAAGAATTTCCATATCCTGCGAAAATGCAACATAGATTCCTTCATAAACTTCCCCACCTCGGGTTGTGACCTCGGCTGAGCATCCAATTAGGATGGTCATATTATAGTTGAAATGCGGGTCATCTGTCTTCCCCTTCCCGTCAATTCTGTAATCAAAAGAAAGAGCGACGTGAATCAATTTTGTGATTACGATTATGCACTAAAATCACACCACTTTACCAAAATTCATGATTAACTTAATGTGAAGAAATAACAATAACTTACTGTTTATTAGTATGGGGCCTTTGCCCTTTCCCCTTTAAATGCGCCGACTTCATAATTGCAGCGAGTCACAAGTGAATACTGTGCTCGCAATTAAAATGTTACTTAAAAACTCTTCACGTAGTACAATTATAGTTACTGTGTATACACTAACTATTGCGTAGACGTCTATTAAAAAAATATAGTCCGCTTATTTTATTCACTTTTTTTACTCTAAACACCAAAATAGCTTTGTCGATAAACAAAGCTTCTCAATTTGAAAAAAAAAATATGTTTTATGGTCCGTTTTTATATATATTTATTATACAGTCTTACTCAAATAATATTAAATAGTTAAAGCTATATTCTGACAAGAAGGCGGCGAAATTTATTTAATTTTTTCTTCTCCGTCGTTTAATACCACGTTCAACGTGATACTATTAAACTTTACCACTTAACTTCCTACTTCACCTTAAATTCACAACTCGTAAAAAATTAAAGGTATTTATAAAGTATATAGACAAAGTTTATTTAAAAAGTAATCTCTGGTTACTTTTTTAAAAATCTGTTTAATTTTAAATTCCGATAGCTCCCGAAGAAACCTCTTTAGTTTCTTCAGCGTCTACGTCTCACAAAATAACCAACAGTGCTCCCTGCTGTTGACTGACTTAAATTGACCTTCCCCTCCTGCTTGTGTAGCTGATTTGGCTTTGAGGCGAAATTGTAATTAAAAATTTTTCGCCTAAATCTGAATCTGTCACCCAACCCAATCAGCCAATAATATTAACTGTCAAAACAATTAAATATATTTGTAGCAGCTTCAGAAGTAGTAGTAGTGGAGCTAGTGAAGTGAAGCCTTGCTTTTCTCTGTAACGGTTTTAGGCGTGTGAACTTCAGCTGATGATCTGCTGCTGTTGACTCGAAAGTGACAACAAATCAAATCGGAGCGATGGATCTTCTCTCCTCCTTCTTTGTTGATTAGATTTGTTACTAGCTACCTTGATTTTTATTGATGGTTATTGAGTTTGGCGACGGTGACGGTGTGGCGACTATGTAATTAATTATCAGTTAACCAATCAGAGAAGAGACCTATTCTTCTCTTCTTCTTCAATTTTTAAATTTCAATTCAATCAAGCTATAAAAATATGCACTGGTGGCGACCACGTTTAACGAAATTCTTCTTCAAACAGTCAGTCAATCTCAGCAAAGCCAATTTTATTCACAGGGTTAAACGAAACTCACTTTTAACTAAAATTGTTCCCCCTTTTCTCCCACCTATTTAATGTTGATATTATAAATGTGCTTGCGAGAGGACAACGACGAGACGACGTGCGATGAAACTATGAAGATTATTTTGGTGTTGCGATATAGAATGTGTTTAGTACAAATTATACTTAATGTACGTCTTGTGTTTGTGTCTTGTGTTTATATTCTATTTTCACCAACACCTTTTTCCAATTTCCTATGTTGGATAGTTATTCCAATACTTTTTTTTCTAAAATACAAACTTCAGTTTGTAAACTGATGATGATGATGATCTCTGATCTCTGGATGTTGGGTTACACAGTGATTTCGTTTTTAATCTTGTTTCAAAACTGATCTTCGTTCCTCTCTTAACAAACAAGAAGGATAAGTTGGTTGGTATTGTGTGGACAACGACAAAGAAAATTATATACCCAAATCAATTTCAATTGATTATAATTTCGTTATCAATACGGTTATTATATACTGTTACTAATATAATTGTTATTGTTCTTATTACTGGATTGATTTGTTGATGATGGTAATAATAATTGTAGTAGTAGACTACTTGTAGTAGATTCTTCTTCGTACATTTGAAATGAAATGAATAATTTTTTTTCTTCTTTTATTTTTCTATGTATAATTTGTGTAATGTGTGTGTGTGTTCGAGTTGAGTAGTGTGAGGATGATGATTTTTTTTTTCTCTCTCTCTCTACTTATTTCTCTCTTTAATATTTTTCACTATACTTGCATTAAAGAAGTCAAGTAAGTATTAATTTCTTTGCTTTGTAGAAAAAAAGTGTTGAAGAGAAGTAGAAGTTGTACTTTACAGCGTAAAGTTTGTTAAGAAGAGGAGAATTATGATTGTGTGTTGGTTTGTAAGTTGTAAGTAGTATTGTTGTAAAAGATAGAAGTTTGATGGTATTGGTATTTGGTATGCATGCATGCTATGTATGATGATGATGATAGTGATGTTGGTTGTGAGAGGAGATGATCTTGCTTTACTTTGGCATAAAGTTTAGTTTAGTTTGGGTTTCCTATAAAAAAAGCAATGTGGTGGTGGTGGTGGTATAATGGATAGAAGTGTTAGTTATGTTGTTGTGTATATGTATATTTTTTGGTCTCTAGCAAGGCAGGCAGAGAACAATAAAAATTGTGTATGGAAAGGAGTACCAATTTATATATGTTCGCAGAGGCAGTTTAGTTTAGTTTAGACAGAAACTGAAGGAAGGAGATGGCGAGGCAAGAGAGCGAGATGAGAAAGCATGTATGCAAGAGATATTCAGTTTAGTCAATTCAGAATTCAGACAGTCAAGTCAGAGTCAGAGCAGGGCATATAGTAAAGTTAGTTGAAAAAGGCTTTTTTTTCATTTGTAAGGCCTTTAGATAAAGTATGTATGGTATGCGTAGTAATATTATGTAGTAGTTTTGTAGTAAAGTAGTAAGCGTGTATGAAATGAACGGTATGGTTGTGTGGATTGGATATTAGGACGGTAAAGTAAAGTAAAGTCCCTTGGTAAAAATGTATGGAGGATGGAGGGCATGCACTGCATATAAGCTTGAAAATGATATGACGTTTAGCACAAGCACATCAGTTCACTGTTCACTCTGCTAGTTTTAGTTGGTGATCATTCTTCTAGAGAAGTATAGCGTAGTAGTTAGATAGAATAGAATAGTGAATAGAGGTGAAGTGAGGGAAATTGTATGGTGGTTCAGTCAGGCAGGCAGAAAGTTTGTATAGAGAGATGTGGTAGTAGTTGGTGGTGGTGGAGGAATGGAACTAAACCGGTAAAACGGAGATGTAACGAAGTGTCAGAAGAAGAGAATTAAGATAAGAGAAATAATTTTTGAAATAGAATGAAAATGTTGAATGGATGACTTTAAGTTATATGTTTTATGATTATTTTATAAACTGAAGGTTGTAGGGGTTAGTAGCTTGATAAGACTTTAAAGCTATTTAAAGAAAAGGATTGAGAAATGATTTAAGGCATACTGATATAAGTTAATCTAGAACTTGGGGCAACATGACACTTACTTGTATCGTTTAGAACAATTGTTATTGTTACTTGAATGGAAACTTTAGTACAAGAAAATAATAGCTTTATTGATTTAAGAACTTTAGACACATTTCCATCTTGGCTTACCATTAATTTTCTAAAGTGCCATGAATTGATTTACACTTAAAAGGAGAGCGAGAAAAGAAAAACTAACGATTTAAGTGTATACTACATGCAGCATATTGTATTTGCTGTGCAGTTGTGCACATACTTATTATATACATTTTTCCATCACATCACCACGCTAAATATATACCACTTCCATTTTCCATTCTTTCTATAACTTTACTTCCACATACACAACAGAGAAGTAGTTAAGTTTAGAAGCAAAGAATAATATGCAATGTACATTTCCTCAAAAGTCCGCCCTTATCACTTAATGCATTAACGGATAGCCAGGCAGGCCAGGCAGACAGATGAAGGTATATATACACAAGTAATTCATAAAAATGTGGAGACTGATACGAAGAGAAAAAGACAAAACTACTGCACTGCATGTGCAAAAGGAGATGTCCATGAAAGACGTTTGTGTGTAATATTTCAGTAGTACTCAGCAAAAAAATATAAAGTGGATTTTGAACTTTGGACCATTTCTCTCCGTCCAAATATTTCCACAGAGTAAAACAGTACAAAGGTTGTAGATAGCCTTAAGGGCAAAATAAATTAAAGGGAATTTGGAATCAAGAGAGGACTTAAACTAGTAATCTTTTTTATGACTATGACTGACTTTTTGGGGAAAAAGTCACATTGTAAAAATATAAACAAATATTGCAGTCCAATGCCATCCATGCCGGTGTAAACAAACATGATATTTTTTTCCTCGAATTGAACAATTGCAATTCTTAGAACATGAACGTAGTAATGTTCTGACAAGCCTTAATTGGAACAAACTACATTAAAATTAGATGGGATTCGTAATTATGATGGCATGAATAAAATTTTGATTTCAGAGGTTTTCGCTCATGTGGCATTAATTAAGAACAGGTGTAGTGTGGATGTTCCCGCTGAGGAAGGTGGTGTATATCATGTTATGTTACGTACGTTTTGTACTTTGGTATTTTTTATGTATGCTGCTGTGTAGAATAGACATTTAAAACACACACAATGCGAATAATGATGCAAGGAAGGAAAACTAAACTTTTGGTAATAAAAACATCATGGCATGCTGCATATTGGCATAGCAGCATGGTTTGGTCTACATGACAGTAAAAAAAGATGCATAGAGACAGACACAGACCAAAGCAAAAAAACAGTAAAGCTAAAGTCAAGTTACAAATACCTACCACCATTTTTATTCTTATTGCAAATTGCACTTGCAAATGAACATGAGAAGAAGTACGAGAGATGAATGAGATGAGGACTATGACTATGAGGCCTGACTTGACTTGAAAATTTGCAGCCGTACATAATATATATCCTTCGATCATTTTTTATTATCTGCTATTTTAATATTTTCTGATGATGAACAACGATTGAATGATTTGTCTATTGCATTGTTGTAAAAAATGTGTGTATTTCTAGAGATGCTTTTTTAGAAAGGTGTACGTGCAATAATATAGTATTCACTCACGTTATGCATAATATTTGTGTTGGCAAAGTGTACATATGCATTTTGTTAACTTGTTAGTTAGTAGGGTTGCGGTTGGTTCGTTGATTTTCTCTTCTGACTGAACTAACTGAAGTTTGTTATGTTCTATGTCCATTTTGTACAGCTTTGCCCTTACCAATTGCTACATAAAAACTTACAATCAGCTCTATACATTCACATTGTTTTGTATGGCAACTCACCGCACGAATCTATGTAGTAAAGTAGAAATAATTTTTAGCGACCAAAAGAAATGCTCTTGCAAGTAACGAAGCGAGATATTTACACAAAAGTTGTACGTAAACGATATTGTCCGTCGTCGACATCGTCGTGTGCATTACAATTGTTGTAAATATAGTGCCACCGCACCGCTACTACCATGCTTTCTTGTTTTTTTGGTGGAATGCAATGCATTCTTACTACTGCTGCTAGTAAAGTCTAAATTACGAGATTTTAATGTGTGCTATGAACGGTTGCATTGTACATTTGTAACGTAACTTACTATATTTTTGCTTCTAGGCTGGCTAGATCACTATTTTGCAACATGTTATGTTGGATAGATTCTTATGCGATGTTGCTTGTTATACGCTGCTTTAGAAAAACTAACTTGCGACTACCAACCTTTTTTTGAAGGTAGATTGAATTGACTTGAGTTTGACAGATAGGCTCGCTCCTCCGTTTGAATGTACTGAGCAGCGGACACAATGCGAAATAGTGTTGGCTTTTTAGAAATATATAATTCAAGTAATAGCTGGGGAATCTGGAGAATTGAAACATGGAGAAGAAGGTTTATCGTGCCAATTTTCTGAAAATATCAGACAAACGACAGACAGTAAATAGAAAAGAGATCAATTTTTTATAGCTTTATTGTCTGGCTTTTTTAATTAGTTTATACATTTGGACGTGCGAGTATTTACACAATTTTGAAAAGAGAAGAATGCAGACAATCGTCTAACCAAGTCTGATTGTCAGTCTATTTATTGTTACTGAATAGAAAAATAAGAAGCAATTTAAAGAAATGAAAATCCCTTTATGAAAATGTGTCTATGTATTTCATAAGTTGACAAAAAACTGGAATTATACATTCCCTTTCAGTAATATTTTTCCAAATATTATATTTTCTCTTGTAAAATAACTAAATTAAGTCAGTTACACAACATGACAAGCCATCCGTCTCTTTTTTACTTATTCATCCATATGTCTTGATTTGCCTCTATAACTGCCACTGCCACCATTAAAATAAATAATATTAGTTTTCCTTCCAATATCTCTTTTATTTACAAGAAAAAAACTTCAGCTTGACTCTCACATCGCATTATCAACCACGCATCTCTTCATTTCTTCTTCTCAAGCCTTTGAAACTAGCCTAGTTCATCAGTCAGTTCATTCAGGGTGTTCACTCAAACGAACTCAATGCTCTGTTCTGTGAATGATACACGTTTCTTTAGCTTTTCACTTTCAAAAAACAAAGTATAAAAAAATCAGCTTCATTTGCTCTGGGTGTAATAAAACACATATATATGAAATATATCATATATAGTCAACCTAAAAAGTATGCGAGTTCATTCATTCTTAACATAACATGGTCGTGGCCGATAAGTATTTTGATATGATAAGTATGTAAAAATTTGTAACAATAATATCATCTTTCCTGGTTTCTACATAAGTAACTTGACTTAAACTGATACTCACTCCACTCTATCCACTACTAAAAAAATATAAATGTATAAGCACACAAACTGTGTAAAATATGCGACGACCATCATCATCACATCCACATGCTCCATTTTCCCCCAATGCCATGCTTTCCTCATCCTTATTTTATGTACTGCATTGTTTGCTTATTCTACTGCTGTACTGGCCTGGCATCATCATCATCTACGCAAAAAAAAACCCAACCCAAGCGAATAGACAAGCATAAAAATTTAAGTGTTGAGAAATTCAAGTAAGCATCCCTTTTTTACCCTTAAAAATGCAAAAATTATTGCCAATTTTCATCTTACATCTTATATACTTGTTAAGTATTTCATCGAATATCTCTCTGGTCGGTTTTTTTCTGCCATGTTTTTTTGCACACATATACATTTCAGTAGTGAGACTATGCGATGGAAGCAAACGTCAAGTTAAAAAAATGTTTCTTCCGCAGCAATCATTTTCTTCGTATATCCACCACACACGCCACACGCACGCATAGACTTACACTTACACATGCAGCAAAACACACTCTGCATAATCAATTCAGCAATCAATTCTACCGAAATCTCATATTTTTTTCATTCTTGTTATCCTATATAGCCTTGTTCACAGAGCATCATCATCAATTTAGTACTACTATAGTAGCAATATAAGCTTGTAATCAAATGATCATTTGTATTTCGCCTTTATACATTTAAAATATATTATTCATGCGTTTTCTCTGATCAGATCATCATCGCATAGCCTCTATACTCTCTTCTTTTTGTTATGTCCTGTGAAACGTGCGGAGTAACTGTCCATACATATATTTAACCCAATCTTAGTTCTTTTGTTAGCCGTACAACTCATTTTTAGTGTGAGTATTTTGCTCATTTTTTATGTATCTTTCATGATGGCAATTCGATTACAGAGCAGAAGAACTTCAACAATACATCATAAACTTTAAGTACAAGCCTATTATTGAGTATTTACATTGCCTTTCGCTTACACACTTCATTTTTTTCCCTTGTGTAATTTTTATCGTCATCAACTCATCATCATCCGCACCGCATCTCAATCGTGAGGTTCAGAATAAAAATCAACATGCCAATGCTACGTGTTATAGTGTGTTTTGCCCATTTCGTATCATAAAATCATCTTGTCAGCAGCGTGGTGGTGGTGGTACTGGTCATAGAGAATGGTGCTGATGAGCTTGCATGTTATCTCTCTCTCTACCAAACAGTACCACACACTTTTAGTCCAAAATGTTATTGTACTCCGCTCCGCCAAACTGCAGTCCAACAAGAATTGTAGTTCATTCCTATTAATAATGAATGATAATGTTATGAAGTGTATTAAATCAGTACATTATATTCTAAAATACGAGTCGCACTTGCACTATTCTCATTTTTTTGCCTAATTTTTTAAACAATTACTGCTTACTTTCAAATAAAAAAGCAATTCTTCTACTAAATTGAGAAGCATGTAAACATGTAATTTTCAAAACTCATGCTACTCGACTAAGTCAAAAAGTCAGGATACTTTTCTTCACTGCCAAAATACAACAATACATCATTATTTTTTTGCCTACGTAAAAATGCATACACACCCTGTTCTCTTGTACCCTTCTTCTTCTTTCTATCGACATGCTATCTTTCTTACAGATTTTTTCCCTTTCCGCCACTTCATTCATTTTATCTGATAGAATAGATACTTCTAGTAGGTTTAACTACGTAGAGCAAAAAAATTACATTGCATTTACGTGCTTGTAATAATTGAAGGAACTGTTGTTGTAGTATTTAGCATTACATGACATGACTCTCGACTCTCGATGGTGGTGGTGGACGATGATGATGGCAATACATTCTCAACATTTGGTATAATAAGGAGCCTACAATGCCTTTTATAATGATAATACATAATAGTGTACTATACTACACAGTAACAATACATTATGATGAAGATCAAGACACGGATAAAAATCATTCGTAATCAGTTTTTATGACAAGACAAGCAATGACGTTACTTCTTGCACTGCACAACAAGAACTTTCAATTGTTAGTTGGACGAAAGAGCGAAGTGGATCCGGCTATTTTATTCTGACTCTGACTGAAACGCTTGTGATGATGATGTTGAACGATATGATTATTATAATTCCCTGTCTTTACTGACTTAAGTAAGATTTAAATCATGAAGCCTTAGTTGATAGTGACGACAAAAAAAAACAAATAAAAAATATGAAATAGAAAACGACTTCATGTCTTACAAGAAGGTGGTGGGGTAGGTGAGGATATGATGATAATATTTTACTGCACTAGGTTTACTACATAATACCATGAATCATAAAAATATCACGAGAGACCACCATCACATCGTCATGTCATAATATACAAGAAAAAATAGTAATGTTCTCTCAAAACATGGGTGAATGTCAGTAAAAGATGTGTAGGCATAAAAATCAAGGCAGAAAAGACAGGACAGAGTTCAGTTCACTTCTTTTTTTTTTGAGTGATACTTAAAATGTTAAACTTTTTGAAGAGTTCGCCGGCAGTACAGTTGGGAGTTTTTTTACTACTTTTTTTCGTACTTCATCCTTGTCAAATGAAGTCTAAAGTTCTTTTCTTTCTATTGACTTGCGACTTGAGCTAATGAAATATTTAATGTCGTATGAGTTGTATTGGAGTAGTGGGACTTATGGGATCACTGGGAGAATGTCATGTGTATTTGTCGGATTGGTAGGCATGTATACTTTCTTTACATAAGAAGGGAATTGAAACCCTCTCTTCTCTTTCACACACATTCTTTTTTTCTACTTTAGTTAAACTTTGTATTTTGGATCGGCTAAAAATTTGTACGAGGAAATGGAAGAAGTTCCATGCACAAATATTTTAAGTCAGTCGAAAAGAAGATATTTTTATAAATAGACTCCAAGCCTGCCAGTTTCTTATTCTTATTCAACAAAACACCAAAGAAAGTAGTGATGACTGATGACATGACAAAAGATATATTTTTAACGCTAGAATTGAGTGAAGGAATACGTAAAAAATGAAGAACGAGAGATACGTAAAACTGAAACCTATTATTATCTTTCTTGCTGACATACGTCTTTTTCTCTTAGTCATCATGAGTTCCAGCAAAGATAATCACATAAGCGATTAGACTCGTAAATGAAATGCTTCAAAAACCTTCAAAAATGAGCCAAGTTAAAGAGAACGTGAACAATTTTTTTTGAAATGTTATCTCATGGACAAAAAAAAGACTTCCATATCGGATTAAAAATGACGAGAATTTCGCCGTTTTTATGTACTCATGTAAAATTAATTGTCAATGTCATCGAATTTGAAAAAAAATCTAGGTCATTAAGTATTTTATGTTGAATGTTTATTACATGCATACTTCTCATCCACAAAATTGCTGTACTTATTATCATTTATTACTATAATTATCATGCGTTTTACTTATTTTTATGGCATGCAAAACTCTTTTGCTCAGATACACATATGCACAATTAACAGGAAACAGACAATGACAACGATTATCACCATCAGCATTACATCTGTATTAGTGGGCCCATTATGCCAAATATTTTATTGTCAATACACCAAACATCATCACCACCCATCTAACACTGCTCCAATTCAACAGAGGGTTTTCCGTTTACCCACAAATCTTGTTTTTTTCAAATTCAATTCTTCTTTTCATTCATTCCAAAAAATATACTCTCATATCCACAGTCCACGTTTTCTGCACGCACTCGGAAAGTTTTTAGTGCATAAAAACCAGCGAATATAGATTCACAAAAAAATGATCATGTAAGTCACATAGTCATCGTGTTGTTGCAATGATGCTCATAGTTAGGATTGAACAGAGATGATGATGCAAGGCTAAAAACTGAAATGCATGGTTATTAAAATTTATTGGTCTGACGATGATGTTTAAGATTTTTTTTCAATTTATTATTATTATTATTATATATTTTTTGCTTTCGAAAAAAATTAAATCCTTGAAGTATCACCATCAATTTTTAAATACTGGCACAATATAAATTATCATTAGGGAAATAAATATAAAAATGGCATGGTATTAATAATGGGAAGTAAATTTTCAATTATCCACCTGCATTTATTACATATTCGATGCATTGACCATGCACGCGGTATAAATATCCATACAAAGCACAGGTGATGGTGTTGGTGTTACGCTGATTGAAAAGAGGATAAAAATGCAAAGATCATTTTTATTCAATAGCAGACTGAGCTTATTGCTTACAGCTGTGAAATAAATGAAATGAGTACTTTTTAAAAAGTTCTCGAAGGACCATAAAGGTCATAAAAAATATGAATTTCATACCAGCAGCAGCGAAGTAAATTATTATTAGTGGAAGGATCTTGTTGAGAGAAAAAATTAAGGACGTATTTTGCAAACTCATAATTTGAAGGTCCAAAGCTAAAATTTCAGTTTGTAAAGGTAACTAAATGGTAACACTTTTATTTTGGAACGAGAGCGCATAAAAATGATGGCACAGCTTTTCAACATTTCAACAAAGGAAATATTTTCCAAAGTAACGAATCCAAAAATATGATTTTTTTTCCTGGCTGTATTTTTATTTATATATTTTATTATTATTCAAGTGATTAAAATGATTGTTGATGCATAATATGATATATTATGAACGTGTATCCATGCAGATGGCATATATGATGGGAAGTTGTCCTGTGTGAGTTGTGAGTCAGTGAAGGACACAGATGCAGCAGCAGAAAGAAGATGCAAGCAGGAGATAAGCAAATTGCGAAATGCAGAAAATTGGTATATAATAAAGTATGCCCATATAACGTTTTTTTTATTACTGAAAATAAATTGTAAAATGGTAAACCTTTTTGTGGTACAAAATAAAATGATCGGTGTACTCCATTGGGATGAATATGGCACTGGGATGGTTGTTTACTTTGAAGTTTGAATGGTGTGAGGAGATTCAATGAATAATAAAAAAGTGTATGTGCGAATTGACAGTCGAACAACGTCAACAGCCATTGCATTGGATCCATTCTACCTCTCATTTTGACAACTTTCATGTAGTCTCAGTCTCACCATTACAATGGTAGTGTAAGCTGAACTGTTGTGATATGAAGTATGCTTGTAATACTTAATAAGTGCATTGTTACTATTATGATTGGAATTACAGTAACTAGTATGCGGTAGGAGGAACTGGCAACGGCAACAATGAGATGCGCAGTAATTTTTGAGAGAAGGGAAGGGTTGGGGTTTTAGGAGGACTTAAATTTAGGCTTGAAAAGTTAAGGTATAGCGCCATCTTATCAAGTCATTATGAAGTAGTTTTGGTAAAGCTTGGGCAACAAAGACGAGCGTGCGGCTAGTATTTTTAGTGGGTTTATAAATGATCTGATCTGCTTGAGGTTCTGGGGAAATTTGCTAGACTACTCTGTTGAGCATCTTGGCATTAGTTGGGCTGAAAAATTACAAAGTGCAAAATTTATGCTTCAGAATATAGGAAGCTAAATGGATGTTTTGTTCAAAACTCAATAACTGCGGACAGGTGTACAGTATCGAAAAAAAATCAGTAATGAAGTTAATTTCCCAGGAAAAAATGAATTGTATTTCTTCATGAAAAACAACTTTGGTAGCACAATTATCTAGCAAATAAGTCATAATTGCAACTGCTCATAATAATCACGTAAAATGCTAGTTAAACAAAACTTGACAAATATTTGTGAACAAGAGAAAATTGTAGCGTGCTTTTAGCAAACCAAAGGGAAAAACAAACATAACATTGATGTAATAATACACAATCATTTTAACGAGTTTTAATATCAAAAGGAACCAATATTTTTATTGTATTTATATTTTTCAGAAGGCTAAAAGGCAACAATGTATAATGGATCCGATTAAATAAAAATCATTATTATTTTCTTCCAATTCTGAATGGATAACACATCAATTATCTTTTTAATAAAAAATTCTAGTAGTAAGAGGTGAGATTTAAGAATACTATGCATGATTGCATGAGCATATTGTGTTATGATAACTAAGCTTTCATAATTGTAAGATATGTCCTTTTGCGCTCTCATTAACAATTTATTCAAAATACGAGAGAGAGAGAAAATGTCTTACTTTTCTTGACGTCTCTTGGATTATTTATATCCTTTTTATTTAATGAACTCCATTGAAGGTTGAAGGGCTTTTCTCTTGACTCACCAACGTGATATTATTATCACTGTCATCATCATCATCATCATTCATACCTTTTGCGGACACATAACCCATTATCCTATTTTTTCCCCACCACCACTTCAGAGGAGGGAATCGCCACTTAAACTTAGCATTTCAATAAAATGTCAAACACTTCACCATTTCCACTTGAATGCAATATATATTTTGAATGTCTCCCTTTGGGTAACCAAATTAATACGTACATAACTCTAATTCTGCCATCATCATTCTCCTTATGATATAAATATAATATCGTGTCTTAATCGTAATAGTCTGCTTTCCCTCCACGGGACATTTTTTATTTCCATAAAAGGAAAAATAAAAGTTATTCATGACATTGCCAAAGTTTTTGTGAGTCAAATGTTACGATGAATTTTGAATTAATTTTTTTTGCAATGTACACTGAATGTGATAAGTCAACCAGAAAGGAGTAACATGACCTATATAAAGATATTTGATAATGACTCAAAGAGAGAGATGATAATGATAAGAGATGTTGGAGTACCTTGTAACAAGTGCAATAATAATAGCACCGAAGAGGGAGGATTGGTTTACTCCAATTTACTTTGCGTATACGTTATGTTACATGTTTACAATACCGACTTGTTCAAACAAACCTGACCTTTTCCCTTGGATGAATTTTCTAATAATCAAGATCGCCGAAAGGAAATAAAACTTTCTCTTAAAACACGTCCCTTATGCTCACCTTCATCACCACCACCCGCCAAACTATAATTCTAGCTACTCTGTTGACGAAAAACTTAATACCCTTTTCACTACAACTTTTTCTTCTTCATATAGATTTATTAGACTTGTCCATGGCATCAATGTATAAAAATAGTGATTATTTTCCTAAAAACATTTCTGCTGCTTCTTGGGTTGTCTAATGTGATGACAACTATCGATCACCACTCGCCATCACCAACCCATTCTCTTCGCTCTTTCGCCATTGACCATGTCATGTTCATTCATGTAACCCATTTTTCTATTTTTGGAATATTCTATATTCTAACCTACATGGAAGTTATTGTAATTTGAAACAGCATTAATACTTTAAAGCCGTCCGTATTTGCGGATGAATGATAGAGATGGAGTAATACTAGCAGTTAAGTAATTCTGCATACATCATTAAATAAAGAAAAAAGAAACTGCCGACAACGGAAAATTGCTTGATTTTTGACTAGACAACTAAATTGTTACGTAGTAAAGCAACGAAAGGTCTTTCTTCATTGATATTCTTTAATCTCAATATTTATTCAAGTCCTTTCTTCATTTTTTTACCGGGGCCAGAAAAATAAGGTTGCACCTCTTTTCAATTTGAGCTGCTGCTGTTGCATGACTTGTTGGTTTACTTTTACTTTGCTTCTTGGGAGATATATGAACGTTTGGCGGTGTGTGTGTGTTTGGTATGGATTTATGTACATGGATTTATCTACTTTCCTTTGTCATCTTACAAATCCCTAAGCGAACTTTCTTTTTTAGCACTTTTTTCAGTACAGTTTTGCAAGTTGCAACGGTGAACAGCAACACTACTACCATTTTTAATCTACGTTACACGTTAGTGATGATGACCTGTTTTTGTGGAAAAAAAGTAGATTATATTTCATATGAAGCACAGAAGTTTAAACACAGCTGTGCCTCCTTTTCGTAAAAAAATAGGTCACTCAGCGAAATGATAATAATAGACGCTTCCCTGTTCTGTATGTAATTTATGTGAGCTTGTGTAAGTTGTTTTTGTAGTCAATTGAGAAAAAACCGCTTGAATTAATGAAGTGAAATGTTTTTACATCCAAATGAAATATATGAAGTATAATATCCAGTGCTTTGACGATCTGGTTTGTGCTCTCATGGCAGTTATAATTACAAACGAGTTATGTTCAAAAAGAAAACATTTTATAACGTTTATTAAATAAGTAAGTATTTAAATAATATGTTAACATGAAAGTTTGACTTTTACTACCACGGACAATCACAAAATATTCGAAGAATATGAAAATAGTAAATATAATTAATATTTGTATTGACATTGTAAACGTAACGCACTGGTAATTATTACTAAACCAATATCTAAATCGCTGAATACGATAAATCTTTCATGATACTTTAAAGTAAATTGTAAGAACTTGCTGCATGTGTAATATAAAAAACATTTTTACATTTAAACCGACTTCTTCTGCTGACGAGTGTACGCTCTGGTTGCTGGCCGATTCACCGGAGCTGCAGTGTGCCGACTGCGTTGAGGATTTAGATTCGGAACCAGTACAGAGGGTCCAGCGACTGCAGATCCATTGGAGGTCACTGGGTCATTTTGCTCCGATGCTTCATTTTGCCTGCAAAAACAAAAAAAAAATAAAACAATTAATCGATTAGAAAGTTATTTTTAAACGATTTTGTTGCATAGCTCATTGGCAGCATTATTTTCTATTTAAAAATACTTTCGCAAATAATAGCTGGTTCTTACTCTTCTTCCAATTGCATTCTCGCTCTATGCAGCTCCCAATCGAAGAACTCGTGAAGATACTCAGTAGAATAATGGGGTGTGAACCGGTGGACATCAGGAGAAAGTGTACTAGAAGTCTGACTAGAGGTTGCGCTAGTAGCAGAGGGAGAGATTCTGGAAGCTTGTCCGATTCCATTTTGTAGACTGCCGAATGAGGATGCCGCATCACTAAACGAAGGACTTGGGAAACTAATTGCAGGGTTTGCCACTTCAAATCGATTTCCATTCACATTGATCATGGGGGAGAGATGAGGAGGTGATTGGACTGTGGGACCAGGCTGCAGATAGTTCGGTGCAGTTGTTTGGTGAAAATGGAAGTGACTGTTTCCACCTGGGTAAATGTTAACTGAGATAGGGCCATTGCCCCAAAAATTAAAGTTGCTTGGGCCAGATGAAAAGGACATCACGGGTTGGTTGTTTGGCCTTGGCTGCTGTGGTCCATTCCGTTGGTTGTCAAACGGCACCAGCTCCATCAAATCTTCTACTTGCCTCCAGTCAGGAAAATCAAAATTCGACTCTGGGTTATGGTTTGGGATCGGGAACATGTTAATAATTTTCATGAAAGGGAGTTTTTAAAATTTCTTAATACAGCACAACACACGTTCAAAACTACGAAACAAATTCGTCAAACGAGAAAACAAGAAAATTGGATTTTATTCCGTGATTTTTTGGTAATTTTTAAATCGAATAGCTTAAGAGCGCTCAGCGTGGAAGAATACTAAAACTGATTGTGAGTCGAAACAAAAAAATCCAACAAGTACCGTCTTGTCCGGCATCAGATCGGATTTTGCGTTCAGTTTATTTGACCCCGAGAAAATGAAATAAGATAGCGTGTTTCCTGTCTTTCTATACATGTATATGTATGTAAGCGTTATCAATAAATCGTGGATGAACCGTGTACCAGTACACGTTCCCTAAACTGAAAATTCAAGCGAGTTGGAGTTATGTAAATTTGTGTTATCTCTTATTTCTACTTTGTACTTCAAGCTTTTTGATATCAGTTAGACGAGGAAGATAAGAATCATAAGATGCTGCTCGTGATCCAGGGAAGTGATATGTGCACATAATCTTCATGCATATACATGTGCCCACACAATTTACAGGATTCACTGCCATGAGGGCTTATTTGCATTTAAATGATTTGGATAGGCATTTATTGATTGAACGACATTTTGAACAATTTCACATCCGATTTTAAGTCGAATGATCATTCCCCTTAACCCAGCAATGTGTGTATTGTCTTCAAAAAATGCAAAATCATTAAATACACGCTGTTTACGAAAAAAATATGAAAACGTTACTTCTCTTTAATATAGACTAATGGAAAAGGAAAACTATTTAGTCTTCAACAGTCAGCAATAAATCCCGGACAAATGAAATGTATGGATCAGCATTTTATTTGGATCTTTTGTTAAATGGACGTAATATGTATGTCTGCGTGTTATTTACGTTGACTGGACTGATTCAGTGTTCAGTTCACTGAACTGCATTAATGTTTTACTTGTTCATGTTTTACTGTAAAGGATCCTTACATAACATGTTTATTAGTTGAATTAATAATTGGGATCCAATAATAAACATATTTGTTAATAATTGGCTTCACTGCATCATTATTCCATTCGTGCATCAAACTAATAAATGAAATTGTAAAAATAGATACAGAAATCAGACTGGAAAATAATTTTGTGAATGCTGTGACTTAACCTTGAATGGCACAAGCAAATATCTTGTTGGCCAGAAGGAAAATTAAATGAAAGAGACATCGAATATTATTAAAGATTTTTTTAACACTTCCTTTCATCATTTTGTATCATTTTTTCTTTCTAACTATCCTAATGACAATTAAGGTCAACAAATGACTAATGGAACATGGACGTTGAAGCGAAAAGTATTTGCTATGGAAAATTCAGTTTCCAATTATTCCGGCACGTTTGAATATTATTTCTCGCTTTTTTACTAAAAACCTGAGCATGAATAGTTGTATGGCTGTTAGAATTAGCACCATTGCTAGCGCCATACCACTTTAAAGCTGAAAAGAAAATCCTTCTCTCTTTTAAACCAAAAACAGAGAAAAATGATTTTGCAACTCCTTCCCAAACCACTTGCTCTTCATATCTGGTGAATTTTGTCGTTGAGTGGGCCACTTTCTACATTCTAAATTATTACACATGTGTGTTTAGTTTAGAAGAATATGTTTGATACGAGTTGTATGTATTCCTACTGCCATGCTATCACCAGGTCAACCGGGTGCCAGACAAAGATGATATCATTCTATCATATTTGCAAGTATTTTGCAGGAAGTAGGAAATATAGGAAACGGAGAAAACTCATTTGTATCCTTCTACCTAAGATCCTGGTCTGGTACGTACACTAAAATACATAAAGCTTGTTCAGTAACAGTAGTACCAATGCACGTGTAGGTATCCAAGCAGCATATTATAGCTCATAGCATAGCATAACTCAACTTGTTAGACAAGTTAACCTCTCTTCTTCTTGTTTTATTTTACCCCAACCAACTTTTCTCCTTCGTTTTCTACTCAAGAGTCAGCATAGCAAACCAAAAGCAGCTTCTTTCACCACATCACACATGGTACGGCTTTTCCATGAACGACAATTTCTCCTTCTTTTATATACGCTATTGTCGGGCAAGAGCGAAAGAAGGAGGGGATTCCTGGAATGGGTGTAGGATAGGAATAGCATGGGTTATATAAAAAAAAAAGATTTTAGTCGTAGAGACTGAGTCACAACTCATATGATTTTGTTCTTCTACCACCACCAGCACCACCACTACCATTCACTCTTATGTGTTCACAATGAACTCAAAAAGGCCTGGTTTCTGAAACCTGGAATTTCCCAGTATTTGTGTAATTTTTCCGGAAGTGCTGCTCTCATGCATTGCATATTATTTAAAAGGTTTCACTAGCCAAAAATTTTGTATACTCCGACCACATGACCACCCAGAAAACATCCTATTGCATAACAACATGTCAGAGAAAAGAAAACAACAGCACACACACACGTATTAATAGCGTAGAATAAGTCGGATAACGAAGAATGCCCTGGTGTTCGGGTTGAGAGTCCTCAGCCGTTACATAATAATAAAAAGCATGGACGGATCTATGTATGTACATACGTATGAATATGACCGATAAGAACAATAGTAACAGTTCATCCAAATGTATGTAACTTCGACGTTTTATGTTTGCTTTCTCCTATCTTATATCAGTTGTGTTTTCATAAAAATGTTTCTTGGCCAAAATAAAAGCACGTTGTTTTCTGTGTTTTTGTGCATGTGTGTAAGTGTGTATGATTTTGGTGGGTATATTAGAGATTGTAAGCTATGTGAGGTATTCCTATAGAGTTCATGTTGTCAAGATCCAAGAAGTTATATAGGCATTCAGTGAAACAATTTAAAAAGAATAATATGCCCGTGACTAGAAATTCAGTAGTTGTATCATCATCACATGTTGGAAAATAAGCGTTTTATTGTTTTCTTTTTATGAAAATACCAAACTAAGCAAAAAAAAGTTATTTTTTTAGATTCTTCTGCTTCTGACTACTGGCCAGTGTTTGTTACAATACTCTTTCTCTGTCTTGTTCACTATCTTTCGTCTCAGTATTCTCACAGGATTTTCACTGACAACAAGAAAGCAAGAACGTAGTCAAGTCAAGTGAGTTTTTTTTCTCTTCAGCTGAGCTGGTTCATCTTATGATCAGTGGCTATAAGACCAAGGTATTTTTTGGTGCTTAAGAATAATAATAAACAACCAGACTCTACTTCTGCTGGTGGTAGTGTGCTTTCTCCTTTTTACGGAAGTACATTTGAAAGTAAAGAGAAATACATGTTTTTTTGTAGAGAAAAAAATAGATATACATACCAGTTTATATTTGTAACTACAAACTTAGTTGAAATTGAATATTAAATATTAAAAAGAAGAAAAAACCTGTTTCGTTCATTTTAGTACAAGGAAAGAGTTCTCTTCAGCTGGTTTTTTTGGTGATGTGTTGTGCGCCTGGGTGACTTACGTTCACATGAGAACATACTTAATTTACATTAAGAACAAACAGAGAAAGTTATTCTGCTGCGTGTGCCTGTCTGTAGATGTGTTTTTGATTGTCAGTGAAAGAAAGTGAGTTGATTGCTGAAAAAACGTTTAGGGACAAGAGAGATATACAACAGGAGAAGAAATAGGTGTTGAGGTTCTTCCGTGTGAATAAAAAGGAGGAAATCTGGTAAAAACAAAGTAAGTTTTCCTTGATTTTTTTTATCACATAAAATCAAAATTAATAATAATTGCATCCGGAAAGTTCGGAAATTAGTTTGCGAGAAACTTAAATTCATGATACATTTTGACGTTGTATGCATACTATATTTGTGAAGAAAATGGTTGTAAATATTTAAGTAATTGAGTGATACGCATGCGAGCGTAGTCACGTTATGAAAATAGTAAAAAAGAGAAGAGTGACAGCAAAAAAGAGAAAACGATGCGAATCAAATGAAATTTAAGTATCAAAATTCATGGTTGCAGCTGTATGGTACACGGCGCAGCGGCGAGAGACCGAGTATAAAATATTTATTAATATTTCCTCTTTCATTCAGACAAGTAGAAATTGAGAAGGAAGAAGCATCCTCTTGCTAAAGCCCATATTTGTACAAGTCTTTTACTACCAGTTCAGTAGACCGTTAAAAATAGGAAGGACAAGGTAAATCTGTAAAACAAGAGATGTAGTATAGGATAGTAAAAACAGTAAAAAGGATGATGATAACAAATTTGTTGCGTCAAGGGAACAAGTGTAATATTTTTTGCTTTAATCACGATCGCATTCAACTGTTGTTCAGGCCATTATTCATCGTTTTACCCTTTCATATTTTTCAAGGTGCTAAAATATGGGATGTAAAATGACAATAAATTGATTAAATATAGTCGTTTTTTTAAAGAAAATGTATAGTAGCATATATTGTTATTCTGTAAAAAGTATTGGTCCCATCTGTGTGGTTGCTTGGTTCTAAAACCAAAATTTACGATGCAATTTACTGAAAAATTTATTTCAATGCCAAATATCGAACAGAAGCAGCTTCAAAATATCATTGCACTAGTTGTACACAAGTCTTTCTGTTATTATTACTTTTTCTATCTACTTGCATGTAAGTAATGGTATGAAATATAGTATGACTATATAACTATGACTTGCCAAAAAAGTACCTTTTAAAAACATAAATTAATCTTTTAAATGGATAAAGTGCTAATGCCTTTTTAAAAGCTGAGAAAAATATTAGTTAATAATTCAACATGTGTCAGCAGACGATGGCTATGCGAGGGTATCTTGTCAGAAAAATAATACTGTGAGTTGAGACAAAAAGACTATGCTATTTTACTACTACTGTATATTGTACACAGTGCTATCCTCACGTTTTTTAATTTAAAAAATACACATGCAATTATTTTCGCATTTTCGCATTAAAGTTTTATTTTTTTCACTTTTTAGTTTGAGCGGTACGTGTCGACAAGTTTTTCCTTTGCTAAAATACTTTTTGATGAAAAGGGTGTCATATTATTATTGCAGTGGAGTGGACTGATTTCAATTAAAGGCTTTAATTTGATAAGCTTTCAAAGATGATACGAAAGTGTTTAGTTTCTTCCAGAGGGCTAAAACTGTTCGCATACAGTACATTACAACTTTGGTATGGGGTTTCAAAGGAACTATTAGAGAGCTTTAAGAGAAGCTCTTGAAAAAGCGTAGCCTTTGTTGTATAAATTCGAGAATATTTTTAACGTTATAACTTCACCCAACATGCGTGGGCGAAATTTGTTGAAATTACTATGACTCAAGCCCAAGGTCTAAATCAAAAAGATGTTATAACAGTTTCCTGCGTAGACAAGGAAATCGTGGTCTTCTGCAGTATAAAAACCTTAAAATCCAATGTTTTGGTTGTTTCTCTTATTCAATATTTTGAAGTACGATGCGCTTCATATTGTCGGTCGTAAAGATTTCATAGTGTTAACTAGGATTGGGTTGGTACCTTTGTTGATGTATGGCAGATTATACAAAGTGTAATTTTACTATCATTCAGTTGTACGTAGGTATTTTCATAAAGGTTGCACCAATTTTATTTCGCTCTCATTTTTAAACGACTTGACATATTCAATCAAT
>JAQIWN010000039.1:0-70898 GCA_034699025.1 Entomobrya cf. arborea Gr-Col-00668 | reverse complement strand
CTAACTGGGTACAATGATTTTAATCTGAGAAAACAAGCTGTTACCAACTTATCTACATGAATATCAAATTTAAGGAGAGGATCAAGATACAAACCAAGACACTTCAGGAATTCCGAATTAGCAATAGTACAATCATCTACAGTAAATGAAAAATTGTTCACCTTTTGAAACAAGTTAGGTGAGCTAAAAGTTAACATTTTGGTCTTATCTACATTTTGAGTTAGTCCATTGTCAGTTAAATACTTACATATAGCAGACATACCACTCTCGATGTAAATGCGTAACTTGTCAAGCTCATCCGCTTTACCAACAAACAGGAAGTTGCTATCATCAGCAAAAATTACTTTGCAGTCACTTGGAACACAGTTTGGAAGGTCGTTGATATACAGAGTAAAAAGTATCACAGCTAGTACACTACCTGCAGGAACACCAATTAAAGATTTTTCAAAACTCGAAACTTTACCACCAACCTCAACATACTGATAACGGTCCGATAAGTAACAAGATAGCCACTTACTACTAATTCTGTATAAAAGTTTTAATTTAGACAAAAGTTTTCCTCTGTGCACACTGTCGAAAGCTTTACGTAGGTCAATGGACACGGCAACGCAAATACCACCGCTATTTAGTACTTTCCTGATAAAATCTGTCATTGCTAACATAGCTACTTCACACGAATGATGCTTTCTAAACCCAAACTGAAACGGCGTTAGTAGGTTATTATCCTTAATAAACTTAGAGAGCTTACAAAAATAAATCTTTTCCATCAGTAAAAGCAACACAGGAGTGATAGAAATAGGTCTAAACTGATCAGGACGACTAGCATTGTCTACTTTTGGTATAGGTACAATCCTGTTAGTTTTCAAAATTGTAGGTATTTTTCCTGTCAGGAAGGACGAATTGCACATATTAACAATTAAATCAGAGA
Organism: Entomobrya cf. arborea Gr-Col-00668; assembly: GCA_034699025.1. NCBI lineage: Eukaryota > Metazoa > Arthropoda > Collembola > Entomobryomorpha > Entomobryidae > Entomobrya > Entomobrya cf. arborea Gr-Col-00668. The sequence continues at coordinate 69,970 of JAQIWN010000039.1, read as the reverse complement.
AATACGGTATAGGTAAGAGTGAATTCATCATAAACTTGCTGAAACCACTAGTATCAACCTGCTTATTATTACGTTTCCCAAATTTTCTCCAAGCCATTATAACATCACTCTTACTTACAGACCCCATTTCAAATTCACAATCAACATTATCTATGACAAAATTTTCCATCGTATCACAAATTTGACTTCCAGGTGCAAACCCCATTTCAATATAGTACCGATTAATAAGATCACAAGACACATTATTAGATAGTATGCAGTCAGCCTTAAACTTTATATTCAACTTATCTAATAGTTTCCATACCCCCTTGAATTTAATTAGATTATCTAAGTAGTGTTTGTAATCATCATTAGCAGCTTTTGTAATGCGCTTTGTGTATTCCTTGAATTTGTTACGGTAGAAGTCACTATTATTTACCTTGTACATTTTTAAATAGTACTTTTTTACCTGACACAAACGCTTGGTTTTTTCGGAAATAACCATACCATTAGCCTCTCTTAGCCTAATTGATTTGATCGGAATACAGCCGTTAAATAATAATGGTAGTTCAGTCGTTAGAATATTCATAATGTTTACTGAAGTTAAGTTTTCTTGCCTACATAAAACGCTAGTTTGTACGATTAGTTTTTCCCAATTAATACGTGTGTAGTCTGGCACCTTTATAACTGATGATTTCTTTTGCCTATTTTGTGAGGTGAATGAATATTCAAAATGAATTAGGAAGTGATCGGATACATTTTCATCTAGTACTTTGACTTTCCATAGAAAAATAATATTCATCATAAAAAAATGTATTGTCATTTTTTTCTCTTCTCCGTATCAAAACTCTCTCCCTCCCGCCCGCTTTCTATTGTTTTTTACCATCATCACGATGACGGCTCATGGCCGCATAGTGAAAGCAAATTTTTTTTCCATGAGCTGCTTTGTTTTTAGGCATGCAAGTAGTTCTAACATACCATATCATATCATCATCATCCACATAAAGTTGCCGTTGCCCTTTGGGCTCACCCTACTTTTTTGTGCTCACACTTTCTCTTTCTCCTTTTTCTCTTCAGGCGTTCCCTTTTTTCTTTCCACTTGATATGAATACGAAATATTTGCATAATAATAATAGCTAAAGAGAGTAAGCATCACAACGTTCAAATATACTTATACACACACACACACGTACAAATGATTCTTTATGGGAGTGAGTGTGTGTACTATTGTGGAAGAGTGCCACACACACACACAAGGCATCCCGGAAATTAGCTGTCTTCTTTATAAAGCTGTATAATACTTTACATTTTCATTTTTTAGTTGTCGTAGTAGCAGTAACACCTCTAACAATGAAACCTGTCAGCATGACGACGATGAAACCCAGCAAGCTACCTAGCAATTCCAGTGTATATGCAAACAACCATGCCATTAATAATAAAGTAGTGCTTTACATTTACTACTTTAGTACATGTGTACATCGTTGGAGTGAAAAAAAATACGCCAAACAGGTTAACAAGGTACATAAAATTATTATAACGTGCTGTACACCAGCAAAAATGAGTCACCTTTTCCATTTGTAAAGGTGTGGAGGCGGTAGAAGAGGATCAACACAGGTCATGTTTAATAATAATTTTGTCAACTTAATTTACACACGCTCCGTCGAAATTTCAGCTTTTTCATAATAAGACAAGAGCCTATAATACGATTTCCCTATATATTATGTACCTACACTCGAGAATGTGACAACCGCAGCGAATAAAAATAAATTGAAAGTTTATGAAAAGTTGTTACGCGTTACATAACATTATTTTATACTATACAAAGTAGACAGTCAGTGTGTATGGTGATGATGATGGTAAAGTGATGTGGAAGGAAAGTTGACGATAATTATACACGATCGCATATTGGAGTATGGGTTTTGACAAAACGTGGTCCCCATGGAGATATAAAGAGTTAGATGTTTCGACATGTATGATATACATTGCAGATCCAAAAAAACGAGTACTCTTACATTTTGTGTGTGACAAGCTTATAATTAATGATATTTTGTGGTGTCGCAACATATTGTAGGAGATCCATATAAACTACAATTTTTAAAACAGTTTTTGATTAAATATACGTAAACAATATCAATACAGATATTACAAAAACAAAATTACGCAGCACAAATAACTGAGATCTTTTTGTGAATAGACTTGTTGTTTTTGTTGTTGTGATTGGTTTACAGTTACTCTAATACAAAATAAATTATAAAAAGAGTTCTATTGTCTCGTAACAAAACAACAAATACAAAAAGATAATTTTCGGTTGGATACCCTTCTTGTTTGCTTAATTAACAAAAGAAAAAAACCGAAAGCAATATTGTTCGCTGTACTCACGTATTTATAACAAATAGTCTGTCAGTCACTAGTCTGTCTTTTGGCTGGTCAGAGAAATGAAATATGATGGATGAGCATAAATACAGTGAAAAATATTCATTGTAGTGTGATGGAATGGATATGGATTCAGACAAGTCAGTGAGACATTCTACATGTTTTTTTTCATGCACACCGCCTGCTGTTACCATTATGTTTGTTGGCGTGGATATGGTTTGTTACACTCCTGTTCATTCCTTTAACAGCATTTGTTGATGAGTCATAAGCCGTGTAATAAAATATTCTTATTCAAACACCACCGCATTTCTCTCTACCACCCATGGTGTGTGCAGCAGTGGTATTAGTGGTAGTATGAGCTTGGTGAAAGTATGAAAAAAATTGGAACAAAAAAATGGAAAGTTTATTTTTCAGAATATAGTTCCGGTGGCTGCACCGCCAAGCCTATTGTTTTTTGCTTTCTTTGTATTTGTACCGTACCCATCGTGGTCCGTCGTCATCTCAACAAAGAGGCGCATATCATATACAATGGCAGAGATGCACTATACTATACCAGAATATATATCTAGAAAACTTATGTGTTGACTATGTTGTATATTTTTATCAAATAAGAAAAGAAGCTCAGCTCATGAACAGCACAGTCTATGCGCAGCCAAGGCTGCAAACATTTCAACCCTTTTAAATTCCTCCACTTTCATCACCACTGCTACTACTACTGTTTTATCCATTTGAGTCCCTACTCTCTGCTTCTGTGTCTCTATAATATTCTCCCATTCAACTCAGTCATGAAAAAACATAAAAATGAATGGACTTTTCTTCTTTTCTGTCTGTCTACTAATGCTGGCTGATGGCTTCCCCCTTTTTCTCTCTCCTTTTTGTAGGCTCAATAGAATGAACAAGAGAAACTCGTTAAAATTTATTGCACTTGAAAAACCTTGCAGAATGAGCTATTCTATAATATACATAATACACTTTGTGAGGTGCAGAGGCGGCAGAAGCAGCATATTAGCAAAAGAAAATGGTACGACATTCACAAAAAAAACTTTCACTGGAGAAAGGAGGAGAAAAATATATATACTTTCATACTAACACCATCAGCTCGTGTGAATGAATAGTCATTATTATTACTCTACTGCTCTGCTATTATGGGTATTTTATACCTACGGCAACACTTTCTCCAGCCTCCCAAAAAAATAGAAGAAAGCATAAAGCTAGCTATTTATCCTTACTCCTCTTCTGTTTTACGACCAACTTTCAATTGTTTTTTTTTTTCGTTGGAGAAAGGAAGTGAGTGAGTGAAAGCAGCGGTGATGAAAGCAAAAGCAGTAGTTAGTGATGGTGGTGTGAATTTCGCGCATACTGAATTGGATTTTTTTTCTAAAGCTTTCACTATTTCAGAACTGAACTGAACATGGATCCCTTCTGCCATTATTACACCCAGCAAGGTTCCACTTTGATGGATTATTTTAGAAAATTCTATGGCTTTTGCCAAAATACTTCCAATAAAGTATACGTGTCTACTGATGGTGGAAATAGTATTAGATCTAAAAAATTAAATGGAAATGGTTGTTTATTTTGTAAAAGTACTAGCGGCAGTATTGATGGTGATGTGTGTTGCGTTTGTTTGTCTTCTGGTGATGGTGATGGTTAGTAGTGGTAGTGGTGGTGATGTTAAAGCTCTATGCCAACATCACCACACACGCACACCAACCATCACATAACCAACTTGGCTAAGGGTGTAAAAGTGGTATAGTGGGCTAATGAGAACACAATAGTAATAAAGAGTCTTGGGGTCTCTTATTTGATCTCCTCCACCAATAAGATGATAGCCAAGTCAAGTGATAATGGTAATATTGGTAGTTATGTGACACGTCAGCATCAGCACTTAATTTTCTTTTCATGTTTTTCTCACTCAATGAGTCAATGATTTTTCAAACAAGTTTTTGACAGAAGAAGAACAAAAAACTCTCATGATGAAGAAAAGGCATGGTAGCACCATAATAAAAAAGTTTATTTGCTCCTCACAGTTCTGTTCTACTGCCAAACTTGCCCTGTTTTCAAAATCTTTTATTGGAGTAAAAAATCTCTTGTTTGAGTTGTTCATGAGTTGTGAAGGGAGAAAGAGAGAGAGAGAAAGTGAGAGAAGTAGGTTACCCAGAAAAGAAAGACGAAAAACAAAAGAGTTTTTAGAAAATTTTATTTGATAAGAACATGGACAGCTCTTGGAGCCAAAATACATTAAATTTTTTAACTTGTGACACTAATGAGACGGTAATCAATATGAATTAATTAATCAGCGTGCCATTAATGACTTTACATTTTGTTCTTTATGTAACCAATACTTTTTAATACAAAAAAAGATCTGAAGTGTGATTATATGAAGTGGCAAAAAAGGAGCTTTCACTAAACACTGTATAATATTATAAAGGGACTTGAGAGCTTTTACTCTGAGAGAAAGCTCTTTTTGAGTCAATTTTTTCTGTAAGAATCGAATCGTACCAAGCTCAAGTTAATACGTTTACGTTAAGAAGAATGTCATTGAATCCACTCAAGTGCACAAAATCTTCAAATAAAAAGAAAGAGAGAAAAAAACAAAAAACGTGCCGTTTTAGCTCTCTGTTGGTATGAATGGCTTCCTATTTATTTTTCATTCCCGTTTCATTTACTTGAAAGTATTTTCATTCATTACGTACAGTTTAATAGCAGTAAAAAAAAGTTTGTTCTAGACATCACAATGCACATCAACAGCAAGCAAGGCCGTTTATCCCCTCCTCTTCTCTGTATGGGGAAACAGGCTGTCTACTGTGCTGTCAAATGCAATGATGATCATGAAGAACTAATGTTCTCTCTTCGCTTCTCTCACCATGAGACTTTTTTTTCAAGGTTTTTTGTATTTGTAGAAAAATACAGAAAAAAAGTACACATGGTCGTGTATGTATTTACTTTCAAATAGAAAAGCATTTTATCATGTCACATTAGAATTTTTTGCTGCTCTCTTTTTCTTTTCTTTTTTTGGAAAGAAAATTTTCTCTGAGGCTTCATGGACACAAAATTCTAACGATAAAAAAGGAGCTTTGTATTTTTCAACATTCAACGTCGCGGAACTAAGAGTGCATGAAAAGAAAAATATACGTATAATTGCATAAGTGCTGCATGATGTGTACTTTGGATAGATATATTTATATTTTTTGAATGTTCATAAACGTATATTAAAATATGTATGTATACATATCTATCATTCTTTTATTAGAATCTAGATCAAACCAACTTTCACTAATATGCTTTCTCTTTTCCACTTGATGATGACGATGAAAGACTCTGCTTGTTGTAATAACACGGTGATACATACAAGAGATAACATTCATTCGTGGAAAAGCGTATTTGAAAAATACAAATGTTTGTTATGTCCTGTTTTCAAAACTTAAAAGCATAGTCAGTTGTAGAAATAGAATCCCTAACAGTTCGATGGGCACATGTATATGTACGCATGCATAACAACTGTGGGGCATTAACACACACGTTCTAGCTCTCACAGATATCAAAGAGATGAAAATGTACTCCAGTCTGCCTGTCGCTTTCATCACTGTTTCACATATGCATATTGTATACATATTCTACACTTTACTTTCCTTCCTTTTAAAAAAAATCGATACACTTTTTTCAGATTCAGACTCAACGGCAACCTAAAACTCGGCAAACTTTTGCGACTTTTTTTCTTCTCTCGACGTACCTTACCCCAGCCACTCATTCAACTTTCTCCTATTTCATGTACCTGAATTACTACATATACAAAATGTACTTTTAAGCATAAGAGACATTTCCTCTTTTTAAACTTTCACCATTTGTTCTGCTGCTATTGTCACAGTTTTGCTTCAGTTTTCGAGTGTTAACCCCTTGAATCGCCTTCTAATGATTTTTTATTCTCTAGAACGACATCTAATAGACAAAGTTTATGTTTAATGTGAGTGCAGATATTACACATGTTTTTCAAACCCAGAACAACAGATAAAACGTAACATTTTCTCACTTGTCCAATCTCCTTCAACTCTAAAGGAACCACACTTCAATTGAAAATCATCCTTTACTTGTTGGCCTGTGCATTTTGTACACACACAACCACATCAAATAATACTTGTTCAGTCAGTACCAGAACCAAATTTGTTAGGTTCGTGTTCCAAATGCTTTCTCCAAAGGAAAAAGATAAAATAGAGTAGACAAGAGTTGTTGTTTCCTTTATGTTCCTTGTTCCTTGCACTTTCAACTGGTGTTGTTGTGTAGTACCATACCATGTAGAAATATTACATTATCATCACTATCCATTGTTACCCTTGTGCTTGTCTGAACTGAATATACTTCACTAGTTTTGATTGTTTTGGATGCCTTTTACAACAGCAACGGCGCAATAGCTTGCAACTTATTTATTTTATTTTCTATATCATACTGTATTTCCGCCAGAGTAAGAATTGAAGTTGACTAGAGTGACGTTTTGGCCATTGCCTATATTCTTTATTTCCTTCAAAACGGCAGCATCAAGTAAAAAATATTTACCTTATCTTCCCCTCTTGTATATGTGAACGTTATTGGCGGTATTTTATGTCTGAATTTTCCAGGCAGTACAATAAAAGTTTTTTTTTCCAGAACTGAGCTGGCAATTCAACAGACGTTTTAGGTTAGGTTTACTGCTGGGGTACGTGCACTTGATGGCTCCCATTTATTTTGCTGGCTCGCTCTCTCTTTCTCTCTCTCTCGCTTTCATTTCAAGTTACTGTGTTCTCTGAGTACAAGCAAAAAATTGTAAAAAAATAAAACATATTCTTATGTTGGTTGTGTTATGGGCGTCAATGGGTTTTCAATGGCCATTGACCACCACCACCAGAAAAACACAGTACTGTTGCCATGTTGTTTGGGTAAAAAAGTACCTAACCTACAAGACTATTATATTGTGTACGACCATGACGGTTTTTTGTACCGGTAAATAGGCCGGTGGAAATAGAGAGAGAGAAAGGGTTGTAGGCACTCCCCTGTTTTCTTGGCTGGGTTTAGTTGGATCAAGGCATAGACAGAGACATTAATTGACTTGCAAAAAGATGCATCTTCTCATTCATCCATAATTTTCCTACTTTCTCCGCCTCCTCCACCCCCTTTTTAGGCTATATCATCAATATCTCGCCAAGAAAATGCCATGCATGCATAGATGCTTAACATGTATAGTTCAGTCAATTTAATTTAAAAATTTCAACAAGACAAGACATACGATATATCAAAGACATATCAGAGGAACAGTCTTTCACAATATTATTGAGCACATTTTTTCTATACTGAACTAAAGTATGTAAATATATATATGTTAGTATTCAACTGGCGTAAGTCCAACTCAACTGGAGGAAAAAGTTTTTAAACTTTGATGGAACATGACGACGACAACGTCTAGAATATTTCCACTTGAATCTGCATAAGTGTATTGTCTACTTTCTTCCTTTTTATAATTTTGAATATTAATTTTTTTTCTCTAGACGCCAAGTTGAAAGCACTCAAAGTATACTTATAATTACAAAGTAGTCTGACGTGGCAACTATACACTTTTCATCAAAAGAGCTGAGCTGATAGAAAGGAGGAAGTGTGGCGAGGACGGGGGGAAATGGAGAAAGTGTGTCATAAAGTCAGCCGCACTGTCCTTTTTTCGTGATTTTATTGAATATTATAAAAAATGTATTTATTTGTTGAAAAATAAATGAATGACAGGGATTTAGGACGACTTTACAAGACGTGAAAGCAAGCGAGCTCTTTCTCAAAAAGTATCTAATATTTTGTTTGCCATTTCAGAATTGCGTATCATGTCGAAAAATATGATGATGGTGAAGATGAAGAAGACGTCTTGTACAATACAAAACTATTTTGGGTGATGTTCCTCTATTCATTTCGTTGAAAGAGGAATATAGTAAATGTAGACTACTTTCTGCTTAAAAATGAGTGAGCGAGAAGGGCAGGGGAGAAAGCAAGTAGTGGAGAAATGTGGAAAGAAATGAGAAGCTTTTATGTTGTTCTTAGTTGTACGTGAGTTTGTATATATACGTGCTTTACGAATTATATCATTTTCAGATATAACTTCGTTTTTGGGTTGGTGAATGCATAGAGAAAAACAAACTCATTTTATATGGACTTCTGGTGAAGTGAGTTTCTTTGCCATCATCATCATCAATAGAGATCATAATTCTGCATATATGTAGGAACGAGTGAAAGCGGATGAAATTTTCAAAAAGGAAGAGAAGGAGAAGAGACATGGACAGATACATGGAGATATTCAAGCACATACACAATTCAATTCACTCTTTCTATTAGACAAACGACGTGCATCAGAGCAAATTCATTCCGTCAGAGAAGGAAAAGCTCTCTTTCTGTCTGTATGTTTGAATTAAACTGAATGGGACACATTTCGCCAAAATGATATTCACGAAAAGGAAGGAGTAGCAGTAGTAGTAATAGTATTGGGATGATTCTCTGTGTGATGTTGACGAGAAAAGTCGTGTGTCTCTCAGAGTGAAATGACATTGTCTAGTTTGCTGCTTGTCTAACGGAATACAAAATGCTTTATTAGCCTTATTATTTTATCTGAAACTCTGAAAGAGACACACATTCTGAAAGAGAAGGAGAGAGAAAAGACTCCAGCTAGAAGGAATAAAGGTAGGTCCTGTCCTTCTTCTCCAACCCAACCACTATCCATCTAGCTTTCTCCTCCTTTTTTGAAAGTGTGTGTTTGTCTAAGTATATATTTGAAAAGAAAGCACAAAAAATACATACTATAAAAACCAGTGTAATAAACAAAAAAAACATACAACAACCACTGCAGAAAACTCTACTTCGCCTCTCTCTCTCTCTGCTTTGCTTTCAGCATCATCGTCATGTAAAACCAATGAAAAACAGGAAACCCAACTTTTCTCTTTATTTATTATAGCTTCCCTTTCTGTGGTCATGAAAGTAGCGAGATTTGTGGCTTTTTGCTGGTACAAATAATACGATACCACATTACGAGCGAAAAGCTAAAAAGCAGTGACATTTTTTCTGACTTTACTCAAAAAAAATACACAAAACCACCACAGAACTACTAACCACTGCACTCTTCCATACTGTTACTTTCTCTTCTTTTACCCTTTTTTCTAAAGAGAGAGAGAGAAGGGGAGAGAAAAGATTCATTACATTGCAAAGAGAGAGAAAGTAGACGTGTGTGGCAACATGTTTTAATGGCAGAAATCCACAAACACGACAACGATTCCGTTCTGTTCTGAATTTATATAAATTTTCCCTTTCTTTCCCCTCCGTTTGCTTCACTCCTTTTTTTTCTTTGAAGGAACCCAACCAAACACATTAGCCGTACCCTTAAAGATTTTTTCCCCTCTTAAAAACCCAGACATGCATGCGTGAATATATATTGTGCATATATACATATAAGAATGCACACTAAACAGTGCACTATCGCCAACAACAACTGGCCTTTCTGTAGTCTGGTTAGTTTGGAAGGCGCAGTTGGAGATTAGGATTTTTCAAGAGAAAAAATCAATTTATCATAAATCCATACACAAACTGTTTATCTGAAGCCAACCAGCGGCAGTGGCATCGCCGCCACAGGACATTGTTCCTTATTTTGCTGTTGACACAATGTAACTGTATACACGACGATACTACCACTTTTCAGAGGAAAAAATTCAATCGTTTTGATCCCTTGTCACTGGTTGCTTTGTTGGCTACCATGGAAACGGGATATACAATTTATTATGCCCCATGTCAGTGCCAAGTGTGTTTTTGTGTGTACACTTCAAAATGCCAACGAACCTACTACTCCCACCTCACCATTACAACAATGACATTTTGGTCCATGACAAAAAAAATACAATAATAACAAGCTCAAGAGAGAAAACGAAAAAGAGAAGGGCTTTAAAAAAGTTAGATCTCAGCGCGCATGCAATGCTCGATGGCTTTCTTTTCCTTTTAAATTTAAGCAAACTTTCCCCTTTTTTGGTAATCATGGAGGACATGGCATCGTGGTGCAATTTTCATAAAATGCAAAACGGTTTGAGGAAAACAGGTGACGTTGCGTTGTTGTTCAAGGTGATTTCCTAAACGCTCCATAAACGTAGAGCTTAAATCCCAATTTATAGCCTCATTTAACCAACTCATCGAGATGAAAATGGAATGGAAAATTGATTCTGACACAAGTGCACCACTACCGCCGCCAAACACCATCTCTCCGAGAAAGTTTGTCAGCAGCAATCTAAACTTTTTCTAAACGTGTGCGCCAGTAAAGAACCATTACAAAAATAAATGAGCTGGAATTTAAAAAAAATAATTTTCTTTATCGTATAACCAAACATTAATTCTAGATGCGTCTCTTCCAAACAACCAAAAAACTCAGCATACTAGTTTTCCCCACGTTTTTTTTCAGGCTGAAATCATGATCATGATCACTAAGTAGCATAAACAGCAGGTTTTTTTCATGTTTGCAATTCCCACCACCTCCACCATCCAATACTCCAGTTCCGCCGATGATGATGCAATGCATTGAATATCAAAGGTCTAAAAAAATCTGTTAAAAAGAGAAGAATCTCGTTGTTGTGTCGTGTCACATATTATTATCATCGTTCTTTTCAGTGTGTAAGTTGGTTGGTGAGAGAATCGACACACACGATGCTAACACTATCTGTACACTTACGTTAGTAATATATTTTTCTTCTTTCACCACTACCACTTGTTCTGCTGCTGCTATGTACCAAGCTACTACTCTATACTTGTCCGTTTTTATCTTTAGCGGAAAAATGAAAGAAAAAAACTACTAGTTTTACTGATACTTCAGTAAACAATTGCACAAGAAGGAAAACTGAGCACTTGGGCACATCTTCTCAACAGAAAAAACAAGTTTCCCCAGAACTCCTTGTCTCTTCTTTCTCTTTTTCATTTCTCATACAAGGGTTTCAGCGCGTGAAAAGTAGGATAGAAAACAGACTATCTCTCTCTGCAACTCTTTAACATATTTACTTGCTTTGTACATGCATATATGTATGGGTCGATAATTTTGCTGGAAACCATACCCAAACAGCAAAGCAAGCTTATGAAATGCACATTAGAATCGGAGAAGTGAACAGACTATATTTCCTCTTAGTCAGACAGACTGGCATTACTACCTATCTACAAAGACCTATGTGGTTAGTGGTTCAAAATGTATTTACGCAGCTAGCCAGCCAAGTTGATGTGTGTATATAGTAGTAGTAGTGGTAGTAGAAGTAGTGAAAGTTGATGGTGATTAGGATGATGGCAGTGATGATGCTTGTAACGACCATCGTGATGATCATCAACACGCTCATGAACGTGCACATAGACAGGGAAACTGGATTTTCCTGGTGGATAGAGACTCAATGAAAACCTCTCAACAACTTTGGGTGATATGGCAGCGGTGGTGATAGTAGTGGTGGTGATGATGATGATCATCATCATCTTCATGCCAATGTTGGGTGTGATGCGATGCAAGTGAGTTGAGAAACAAGAGAGAGGGAGTCAAAGCACAAGAGAGAGAAAAAAACTTGTGAAAACAATGCAAAGTGAAAAGCGAAAGTAGTGACGATGAAAGTAGGGACAGCAGTGCCAGCCGCCTTTCCCCATCATTTGCCAACATGTGTGTGTGGTGGTGGCGGTGGTGGTCTAGGTACTCATGTTTCAACTAGACTAAGGTATGAAGGTATTGTGTATGGGAGGAAGGTATGCTGTGGGTTTTCAATGGGAAATGGTAATGAGGATAATATTTTACAGAGGAAAATATTTGTTGGTAGGAACAAGAGATTTGGATTGGGTGAAAGATTCCATGCTTAAGTGTAATTCGTTCGCGGATTCCGCTCTCATCTTTCGTCTACCGTTTTCCCCCGGTGAAAAAGTACTTTCACAAGTGTTTTGGGTGGTGGTGAGATTTATTTAAAAATAAAATGGATTTTTTTTATTTTGCCGTCATAGATTAACGAACATTGTATAATAATACATACTACACTCACCTCTCTCTCTCTCCCTCGCTTTTCATAAATGGAAAATCTTTTAAACAGTAAACAAACGTGCGGGGGTTTTCCGGTATTCTTAAGTGGTAAAGAAACAAATAAACGATCAAAAGTGCTTGTTCGCTACACGCTATAATAATGCCATACCATGCCATACATACAATACCAAATAATTCAACCCTTTTTTCGCCATCACCACCGACACAAGTATACTTGATCTCCCTTTTGAAACAATATCACTTTCTCCTTGTAGCACTTGCACTGCGGTACTTTCCCTCATCTGCTTTACTCCGACTAGGCTAGAAAATATGCTTTCTTCTTTTGTGTCTGGATTGATCTTGTGGATTCTCTACAAGCCTAGTTATTTGTTGTTTGCTTCTCCTCTTCTCTACAAGCTCTTGCTGCTGCTGTTTTTCTCGGTTGGAATTTATTGGTCTCCTACCAAGCATCGCCATGATACAGGCATTCTCGCTCTCTTCCTCAAAAAAATATTTTCCCTTTCTCTCTTTTCTCTTTTCCGTTCGCTACACTTGTTCTTTCCCCAACTCTAGTTTTCCCTTTTGTTAATAGTAAACGATGACGTTGTTACTTTAAGCGTATCTGCACACATAAATTTCATACATTATTATTACTTCGTTTATACATGGCCCGCCACCACCACCACCACTGTGTGTACAGGAAACACAATACAAGCAACCAAATAGCAGGAGAAGAGGAGTGCCATTAATGGTCCTTTCTCTCTTCTTTTTCCAATGATCCTTTTGTCATCGTGACACGCATATATAAAACCTAACCAGCCATGCAACCATGAATGTGTGCACACATTACCTCCTCACAAAACAACATGTATATTATCCAACACGTATACATATATTTTATGCACATTTCCTCCGCCATAAAAGTATGCATGTATGCATTTGTATATCTTCGCAAACCATGCATACTTGTCTAACAGTAATTTCACCGAACAAAATTATAAAAGCATTTACTTTCTCCATTTTCTACTTTTCTTTTGCTCTGGGGTACTAGTCGATCTGACTCAATATACTGTACCATTCTCCCTCTCTCTCTGGAATCATGCGACTCTTTCCACTTTTATACCCACTTCGGCCTTTTGTCTCTGGATACTTATCAAATAATACGCTTGAATGGAAGAGGAGAGTGGTGAAGTTCTCCCATTTTCTCTACGCCATGCTACGGCGATGACGCTACGAAGAGAAACCAGCCAACCGGGACCACAATACAACAACAACAATACCATTGTCAACATCATCATCATGGTGATCACTGGAAGCAAAAAGAGATATTAGACATACTCTTGTGTTGAGCACGAACATTGAATGGAGTAAAAAAATACAGATGACGTGTACTTTTTCCGAGCTTGATCAAGATAAATGAAATAGTTGCCTTTGAAGGAAAGGATAATAGTTTGTTGTGTTTCTATCCACACTTTATCAGACTTTAAAAAATAAATAATTTCCAATTAGAAAATCCTTTTGTTATTTTTAATGGACAGAAAGACAGGGGACATTGAAAAATTTATATATATTTATTTTAGTGGCTTGGTTTTATTGTCAATTAGGTTGAGTGAGAGGGAAAGGGACAAAGAGACAAAGTGCTTTTACTACTGATACTTTTGCTCTGACCAAAGTCATGGGACATGGGACTGCTAGCTTGGCTAGTAACTACCTATATTTATACCACAGAGTCAAGTGAGTGCATAATATTGAGTAGATTGGTTAATACCATGCCACCAGAGAGAGAGAGAGATGTACAGATAGTTGTATAGAATCCCTTTAGAATCTACTGGCGTCATATCACTCACACACTCTCTCTCACTTACAGAGTATCTCATTTTCTTGTTGTGTGGCGTGTGCAGTTGTGTGTTTTATCGATAAAAGTCATCATTTGTTGTTGCTTGTCATTATTGCTTATTCTGTGGTGTAGCTGGAGGCTTTAGATTGCTTTTCTGTGTGTCTGAGGTAGAGAGAGAGCGAAAGAAAATTTCAGAGAGGAGAATATCAGGCAGTGAAAGTGTAATGAGAAGGGAATGATGGAAAAGGTTTAACAGGACAAGACTTAAGCTGGTTTGATCCCACCTTTTGTCATTTCTTCGCATTTCCCCTGTCACATTGAATAAATGAATGTGTGTAAGTATACCAGAGAGAGAGAAAGAGGGAAATGGAAATGAGAAGAAAGTAGCAGTTAGATTTGTTGGGAGGATGTATGCACAAAGGAACATGTGAGATGCATCTATTTTTGCTACATGTTACAGACAGGGTAAAAGTGGGTTAGGTGGTGGTGGTGTAGGACAGGTTGTTGTTTGTTCATGTGGTGAAATCAGCATTGTGTGTTTGGAGAAATGGAATGAATGACATGTCGCTTGAAACGATGCAAATGACGGATTCAGGGCAACATTTATTTTTTTTCTATTAAAACTACTTTCCCTTTTCCAAAATTAATAAGTTGTTAGATAACTATACATAAAAATGTATATATTGGATAATTCAAGTCAAGATAACCAGTTTTTATGTGATCCTTCTTGAAAGTAAAGACCCTGATCAAGTCTGCAATATATTGTTGGTCGGATAGAGAAAGATTTTTTTCTTGGACATTGTCCATCTGGTATGCCATAAATGTCTGCTTAGTCAAAGAGTTACGGTTTGTATTTCCTCTCCACTTATTAATTGAGAACCCAGTGGAGAATGACCGCCCATAAAAATTATTAATGTGAGCATATATTACACATTATTTCATTCAATACTTCTTGATTACTTGTTCAGTAATAAAAGTAAACTAGAAGCTAAACAGAGCAGAATAATAAAGAGTGAAAACTGCATTTATTTGCTTACATCGTACTTCTTTTCTTTTCCAAATAGGAAATGCATACATTACATATAAGATTAGCAAGTAAACAAAACTATCAAAAGAAAAAAAGTTTTCATCTCTTTTCTAACTGTGTTTTCGTCTCCCAATGTCCCCATATCCATCTCTCAGTTTTTTTTCTTGGTCGATTGACATGAAGGAGAATTTATATAAAAGAAGACAGGAGACAAGCAGACGGTTCCAAACATTTTTTTTCTTATTGTTTTTCTATACTAATATTTAAGACAAACGAAGGCAGAGAAAACACACACACATATCTAAAAAAAGAAAAACCTAACCTTCTGTTTTCCCATAAATTTTACCAAGAATGAATAGAAGAGAGACTTTCTCCATCTTCTCAATCTTAAAGACAGGCAAACACACAAAGTGGGAGAGAAAATACACACAAGCAAGAAAAGAAAAAAACAGAAATGTGACGGCGGATGGATGGCTGGCTCAAGTGGTTGGCTCTGTTGGATTAAACTAAGCAAAAAGATGGGAAGAAGAAGGACACACTCTGATACAACAAATTTTCGTTTGGCAGAAAACGGGGTCAGAATAATTGATTCCTCCACAGAAGCAGCAGTAACCAAGCTAGAATATAACAACTGCTTGTATTCTACTCTTACAGCCATCCACTTGAGAAAACAGGAGAAAGTGAGTTTGAGAGGGAGAGAGAGAGAGCCAGTGAACACAAGTGGCATATTATTTTCTAAAGGAGAAAGTGAACCTATACATCCATCCATTTTCTCCGAGAAAAAAAAACAAGCTGCCACACAGTATCACCATTCTCTTCTTTCTCCTGCTGCTGCTCTTGGCTAACCCATTTATTAGTTGGATGATCATATGAACCATCTTGTGTGTGTTTATGTATATGTATTATTGAATCACCGAGAAATTCCATTTGAGAACCATACCATCATTATTATCCCCTTTCTCCTCCTTTCTCCATGGTATCCATATATACCAGACCAGACCAAACCGCCAATATCACCACACAAAACTGGTAAATATAATCCTTTATCTTGTTTCCTCCTGTGTGCTTCACATTTTCTCTCATGGAAATAGTAGAATACTAAATAGTTGATGGATTTGCTTGCATAAATATTTTATGGGGAGAAATGATACATTCTTCTGAGAACGCCAATAATAACCCAACCTTCCCCTCCTCTTCCACCTCCTTTTTTTTTAACCAAAACTCTCTGCTCATCCTCTGCGCGTTCTACTTTGATCCATTTTAAGTAATAAAACTAATGCATAAACAATTCAAAAACAGTCACAATGTGTCAAAACGAGCACATATGCATTGATACACTGAAAAAAGTTTTTATGAGTAACAATATATAATGCTAAATATATATATATGCATGATAGCAGGAGCAGATGTTTCATCTAGAGAAATTGATCTGCTAAAACCCTTCTTGCCACTCTGCCCTACGACTTTTATTGTAAGAGAGTGAATAGGATCCTCAACTCAAAAAAAAAGTGCAAAAACGACAAAAAATTTTGTGAGCAATTTTTAAAGCAGAGTCGTAAAATAAATATGGAAAAAAATGTTATTTTTTTATATTTTTAGGCATGATATAAGATTGGATGGATGGATGCATTTTGTACAATAAAAAATAATCTTTGGTTGTCTATACTCGTCAGCACAACAGCAGAAGCAACTGTAAATAAACAATAGTAAAAAATTATTGCCCTTTTTATTTCCAACATAAATACTGACTACTTTATCGTGTGATGTTGCTTCTACCCTCTCCTTTAAAATATTTGGTTTCTGTAGAGGAATGCACAAAAAGAGAGTTGATTATTTTTTTCTTGAAGTTTTTTTTTTGATGGAATACCCAGTCAACCATTTTACATTACAATGAAGTAGAAAGTATTAACCGGAAGCAAAAGAGTAAAACAAAAAAGTAAATTCATCTATGATAAAATATAGTATGCAAAGCTGATTCAAAAGTTCCTGATGTTTGAGTGCCGATGCATCATTTTTGTTAAATTGTAAATTCCTTGGATGTCGATCTACTATACAAGAAGTTAAGGTATTCAATCTATTATTCAATATAGACACAATTATTATATGGTTTGTATCAGCAATCCGTTAAATTTTATTGTAAGCAAAAGAATCAGTTGTTTTATTTTGTATCGTTCCCTTTTTTCTCTGGAATCCAATACGGTTGTAAAATTATTTAAACTAGAAAGTATTTCAAGCACTATGCACTCGCTCAAAAAAACACGAAATGGTTATTTTATGGATATTATGCTTTTATTTAATAAACAAACCCTGAATACAATTGTGTGCCGTTCGCTCATGATGTATACCCATTTATAACGGAGGATTTCTAGCCATCACAATAAACCCAGTTTGGTTTAGCGATGTGACAGGGCATATAGTGACCTGCTGGTGTTCAATAGGTTTACCATAATATCATTATTCTTCAGCGGGAATATAAAAAAATACGTACAAGCGAGAGCAGGCGAATAAAAAACCACACCAGTCAGGCAGGAGCAAAAAGATGGAAGGGCTTCAGTAATCCAGTTAGCCTTGAAACCGTGATCCTCATTGTCTGCCAATCTACATGACTGGTTGTGAATCCATGAATGTGATTGTCCCTAGCTTTTGGCCTGGTCTGGCCTGGCTGACTGCTTGCTTTTTGGACCTTTTATACTCATCTAAAGCTGCTGTCGCTCCCATCACCACTGCTACCGCAGTAAAATGCCCAACATGACCAAAAACTCACACCTCTCTCGAGAGGAAAACAATCCCTGAAAATAGATGATCATGATGATAGTGATGGCGTTTTTTTCTCGGATGATCAGTGAGAGAAAGCAGCGCTTTCTCTATGGCTGTTTTCATTTTGAATCTTCTTCGTAGTCGTCGTCGTTGAGGAATCTTTTGCTTGCGAGCATTAGACAACATCGGATTCGGATCGTCCATGTTCTACTTTTTTGTCTATGAATTGTTTACCCGGTAAATAATCAAAATCAGCATTGAAGGTTAAAGGAAAGACGTGTAGGCGAAGAAAGCACATGGATAAAAAAATATATTTGGCCTATGCCCTGGTTTTCGGTTTGTCACGTTTTTGCATCACATTTACTGTACCACCACCACCACAAACCAAACTCTGGAGTGTATAGCAAACAGCATAGCAAAACAAAAAAAATCTTTGTGATTCAGTTCAGTTGGGAGAATACTGAGCATTTTTATTTATTATTATTATTTTTTTGCTCGAAGACTCGACATCTCTTCAATGTATACGGGTTTAGCCTTAATATATTTTATTTTTTTGAGGGGAATGGTGTCTCATTTGCACATATAGTAATATTAATGATGATATCGCCGAAATGATGGTGACTTTAATCATAATATTTTGATTTATTTCCTTTTCATGAACCATTTTTGTTGGGGCTTAAATGGTCCTAAAATTTGATTTACAGCTATCGTAAAAGTGAAATTTTCTCCTTTTGGTTAGATTTCTTTTAATGGGCGGCTGTTTCTATTTGTGTCCTGTTTTTCCTGTACCTAAGTTACTTGTTTCGAAGTTTCTATTTGGCAGGGTAGCAGCCAAAAGTGAGAGATTTTCTTTCGTTTTTTTTTGTTTTTCCGCTATTTATTTTGAAGGGAGGAAATAAATGGGTAAAATGTTACTGGTTTTTGTTGTAAATACTGTGGAGTACTGTATTTAATGTATTATCTGTGGATGTGTAATATATATTAATGGGCGGTGACAGTGCAAATGACGAGGATGGTAGTGATCATAATAATGTTTATGGGTAGCATACAAACTATCATCAGAGCTATTATGAATTGTTATTATGCTCTTTTTTTGTTTTGCATTTGTTTATCCTTGGGAGAAAAAAATGATAATAATTTGTTGGGATGAATAGAGCGAGTTGAATTTCAAGTGAGCTATAATGACGATAATGAGCATGGGGTTGAGTTGAGATGATGGGGTTTTCATATATTTCATTTTAGTTGGGGAAGTGAATGCTATTTTTTGCCATAAAGATATCAATGTAATACTAATAAGCAAAAGTATATAGTATTTTATGTGGTGGTGGTGACAGAGGAGTGGAAACAAGATAAGACGATACAGCAATAACAGTCAAGTGAGCAGTAAGTATTAAATATACACAAGTATGGCAAAACTTTTACAAGATGTCAGAATGAAATAAATAATGTGTGGGTGGTGGTGGAAAAAAAGTGAGGAAAAAGGGAAGCTAAAAGAGAAAGTGATCTTTTTAGAAAATGGATGAACAGTTGGAACATGTCTTCTTTTTTGAAGCGCGAAGGAAAGCTAGATAGACACAAGAATGCTTGGATATTCATGTTGAAAATGCTGACGACTTGTTTGTTTTAGCATGAAAATAAAATTGAAATGGTTGTTTGTGAAATACACCAGAAATAAAAAGGCGGGCATGGAAAATCCTTCAAGACTTTAGAAAATAATCGGGGATTACTGGTTTCGATCTATTTATTTTTTTCTGGTTGGAAAAAGTACCATTTACTTGAAACAAGTTCATTGTAGAGAAAATGAAGTTATTATGAAGAAGGACAAAAGTTATATAGCAGTTTTTGTGAGAATAGGAAATAAAAAAAATTCTATGTTACTTATAATGGCTAAAAATTGGCACCAAATTTTGTGTTCCGGCTTTGCATGGATGATTGTGATGATGGTGATGACGACTTAAGATATCAGCAGCCATTTTGCACAATTTCCCCTTTTCTTACAGAACAGACCAAATTTTTTTATTTTACTTTCTCTCTCGCTCACTTTCTCTCTTTCTATTCTTTTTGGCACAGTGCAAACCAGGGAGAAAATGAAAGAGAAAAATATTTTCATCTTTCTTCTTCTCTTCAGCTGACTGTCTCCGGTTTTTGTATGGCTGGGTGACTTGGCATCAATGAATCGTTTTTTTTTCTCTGGTGCTCTTTGCTGAAAATGTTCCACACGCTCTCCTCTTTCCTGCCTTTCATAAAAATATCCAATTCTCCAGAGAAGAAGGGAGAAGATATAACATACATGCATATTTTTAAATATTATAAAAAGAAAGTACGATAGTTGTATAATGTACAGCTATATCCTTTTTTTGTACTAAAGTGTGTGTATACACCGTGAGATTGTACATTCCGATAAAAAATATTACTCTGCTTTTCTTCCACTTTTCCCTCTTTTCTTCCTTCAGTTCCGACATCAGACCGAGAAATCGTAATAGAACCTCAGAAAATACTGCTGACCAAAGGGATTTTCGGCGTTGCTGAAATGTGACAGAAATTTGTCACGAGTGTCGATTATCCACAGAGAGAGAGCAGAGAGTAGAACAGCCAGAATAAAGAGCATACTGCTGTGCTGCTAAAAGATTTTCGCAGGGAGACACCAAAGTCCATATTTACTCATTCCTCACCGCTCCTCTTCCTTTTTTCCTTATTCTCCTATTATAAGTGCACACGAGTAAGTAGTATATTTCTGAAAATGGCACTTCTATTTACTTTTTTACGTAATGGGGTCGTCCATAAATTAGCATACCCTATTACATTTAATGTTATCTCTTAATGATTATCTAAACATTCCATAAAAATACTTTCTCTTCTATCTGAAGCGAAAAACTAACTAAAAATACCATATTTATTTTGCAACTTGGAACCTGAACGACCCCATTCTGATTATTGCAAAAAATACCCGGATATATCATCATTATACAATGGTATATTCTTCTAAGAACTTGTCAGCGTCACTATCATGTACACATTTAGGCATGTATGTTTGCGTTTAAACATACCTAAGGCTCCGTAATGGCTTCTCATTTTATTGGCTCCACTTGGCTGTCTCCTTATATATATTTGTGTGTGTGTTATTACCTATTATAATGTTACAAAGATGGAAGAGATCTTTCTGGCGCTTTTGTCTTTTTCTCTTCTCCGAACATTATTTTAAAAACAGCAGTAGTCATTATGAAGCTAACTACCATTATTTTGGAGAAAACAGAATGTACACGATTTTCTCTCACCGCATCGCTTTCCAAGTAGTGACTTGGAAGAAACGTAATACAGCGCCAATAAAGGCGACGTGGTTGGAATGCACCAGAGAACCACTTATGGAACATGGCAAATAGCTGTGTAGCAAAACAAGTTTTTTTTTCTTGTATTTTTTTCCTGTCCCAAAAGTAGTACCATTTTTTTTCTAATGCTCGTGACTTTGTAAAAGTGGTAGTGTGAGGACAATTGCGGAATTTTTTAGTGTTCATTTCGAGGTGATATATGAATCGAGTCAGTAAAATGGTTTGGCATCATCATCCCATGGCCACTGCTACCTTTCCCATGTTCAAACTTTGCACAAACAGCAGTGGCAAAAGTACCGACCAACTACTTACCCGCCGCCTGTCACAACCATTTGGACCCACTTGACTTGACTCAGAGTCAAGAATTATTACGGGGATGTCACTCGAGCTCATTTATACTTGCCTCCTTGTCGTGTCTCCAGGAAAAAAAGCGAAACATTTTTTGGATGTGTGGTGGTGTGACACAGCAACACAAAATACAAAGTAATGGTTGCTGTGGCGTAGTTCCTCTCCTTTTTGAACATTTAGACAAGCATAATTTTCGAAAGAAGAAAAACGGTTGTGTAAAATGTCTCCCGATTACTATACTTTCTCTCTCTTGGATAAGTACACACTTATGATGAGTATATTTACAATCAAGAGAGTATATAATTTGCACGATAAAAAAAAGATATACATGCATATGGATGGGAGTTTTCGGCAGTTCTTGTAACTAATATTCTTCAAACTTTGTGATAATTAGAAAGACAATGCCTTCCTCTTTTCTCCAAGAAGAGGAAAGGAAAAAGTGGAAAATCTTTGTGGAATACAGATTACTAGGAGAGGAAAAAACTGTGAAAATTGTTGTCTGTGAAAGGCACACAGAGACTTAGACAGAGAGACAATTTTCTGTTTTTTCATTCTTTTAATAATCATAATATGCATACATAAATATTCAGAGACTGAAACCAAGAAGAAAGAGAGGAGAAAAGAGAAAGTAGAATCAGAAAAGTTGCCGTCAGCTTGTTTGTGTTTTCCTTTGGAAAAGGAAACAAAACCAAACCAAGCAAGTAAGCAAGCCAAACAACAACTTTGAAGTGAAACTGAGAAGGAGAGTAAAGAAAGATGAGAAAGTTTATTTTTTGTCAGAAAAATTTAATGGGAATAGTAAAACTGGTGCTGCACAAGGTATAGATGGATATACACAAATATAAATATTGTGTACAAAAAGGAACATGAAAGTGAAGGAAGAACTCATAGGAAATAATAATTAAATTCTACTTTTGTTACGATTTCCCTTTTTCTGATGTTGTTGTTCCATTCTGTTTTGCTGCTAACGACTAGATAGTCCCAACAAAATCTTAATTTTTTAAACGAAAAAAGTTTTGTTCTCTCTCCATTTAGTATCTATAACAGCAGCAGCAGCACAATATGAACAACTTTAAATATTCCGGGAAATGCAATCTTAAAATATGCTAGTATATTAGTAGCAATTTTCACCCCCACTCAAGTTTTCCCACAAATACAATGACATCACGAGACGACATGTCCTTTTCGTTTTGGATAAAAGCAAAGTTTTTGAGTGCCGCATGAAATAAAAATGACCATGTTTTGGAGTGAAAGAATGAGAGAAGATATGTGTGCTTTGGATCGGCATGCCTTTCTGCCCGCTTGACAGGACAGAAGTGAAAGTTTTGTGTTGTTACAAATTAGAAAAGCCATTTCTCAAATGACACATTTAAATACCTAACGAATTGGTTTAAAGCAAGTTTTTCCAACTGAAGGAAAAAGGTATATAATTGTGAAAGCAAAACAACTCTCCGCAAAAACTTGAGAAAACAAACGATAAATTCTGTTAATTACCCAAAAGCCGGTTTAATGGAACAGTGAAAAAATTTTAACCAGAAAGTCTTAAGCCTTCACTAATGCTATCTTATTGCTAAAAGAAAAGGAGAAAAAATAGAGATGAAAATAGTACACACGCTTTCATGTGCTTATCTTCTCCTTACTTTGCCTGCCTGCTTTCATAATTTCAAATGTGACTGCTACTGAATGGTTGGATGATCATGACCAAGGAGAAAGTTTACGAGAGAAAAATAGAGAAAGGGAATACGATGCACTGTGTACTATTAAGTTTACTCATGCTTTCACGCTTACTTCCCACCAGCTAGCTTTCCAAGCAAAGTAGACAGTGGGTATTTCACTCTTTAAAATATTCATTCAAAAATCTTATCTTTATCTAGCCACTGTAGTTCCCACACTTTTAAAGGAGAAAAAGGTAAGTTACATGGATGAAAAACATTTTACACGAGAAGTGAAAGCTCATATTCATAAATTACATTGGATTAATTTCACGAGCTTGACTGCTTGTTTTTTCTCTTTACTACTAAGAAAAAATATGTGTATAAGATGAGCACGGTTTAACCAGTAAAACTGGGAAAGCAGTTCAGGGCACACAGAAAACTCATCATGCACAAAAAAGGAAACGGTGGCAAAACGTGAGCTTGCATCTAGACTTGTACAAGATATATGTATTTTTTACACTTACACGAAATGCTGGAAAGTCCATGTGAAAGTATAGCAATGTGAGCCTACATTTTATATTATACACCCCGTTATCATTACCCTTTCGTGAGAGTAATTTACATGAAGAATGCTTCCTTTAAATATGCCTCTAGAGGGAGAAAGTGGCGTGTAAAATAAGCAAGTTGACTTGCATATAAGTAAAAAAGCAGTGTATATGTGTGTGGAGAAGAGAGCATTGCCTAAACATATAGTATAAATAAATTTGATCTCATTTTCTCATGCACATTGTATTACTTATCCTATATATTACACATATCATATATGTATGTATATGTTACCAAGTCTGGTGAAAGCATAAAAAAAGGAAAATGCAGGGAAATCGAGACAGAGAGAGATAGAGTTCATATTATACGTGGCCCGACTGTTTTAAAGGCTCAGCAGGCCACTTCTCTCTCAATTGGACTCTACGGGGACTTTTTCTAATTAAACTGGGCAGAAATACACACACGCTCAACTAAGAGAAAGAGAATGAGCGAAAAAACGAGTTAGAGTGATAGTGTGAGCGTTGTTTTTTTTGTTCTGTTGCTGCTGGTAGCACAGAGTTCCATCTTTCTCTCTATATCTTGCTATTACTCAGTTTCCCTTGATCTTTTAAAAAACTTGTTTGCACTCGAATCACATCCTGTCACGGATCTATGTGCACAGACACACACTCAGAAACGAGTTGGTTGGTATCTTTTTTTTTCGTTTTCTCCTCCAGCTTCATATATACTTTCTCCTTCTTTGTCAGATTAAAACGGTGGTGGATCTAATAAGTTGATTTCAGTAAGAAATAGAGGAAATAATATGAATGTGTAGCTTGGCTTGTGATATGGATAGATCCTGGAAACATTTCCTTTTCCTTCTGATTTTATTTCGATAGGCGACAAAAAAAAACCAACTAGCCCTTCTTCCACTTTCACTTGAGAAGATAGGCAACAAGGAAAGTACTCAGGGTAATTAAGAAAAAGAGACATGAACAGCGTTTCCATTTCTACTCTTTCCGGACATCATCAGCAACACCGCTACCACTACCAATGAATTTGCGATTGTGATGGTAGCACTAATATAGTAGTGGTTGCTATGATGATGGTACTTTCATGATACTGTCTTCTTTTCTCCCCCATTCTACATGTATGTTTATTGCAAAATTTAATTTTCACAGAGACTGTACAACTAATTTGGGAGGAGGATGGAATAGTAAAAAGGGGAATATTTAAAAAATCATTACCTTTGGTGCAATAAGGGCTTTTTATATTTGAGTTGTAAAAGTAGTTCAACATTTTAGCTATTCCTTCATTAACGTGAACTAAAACAGCTATTCCCTGAATACTAATTTTTAGTATGCTAAAAATGTTCTCTCTTTTGTTCATTATTACAATTTTTACAATTATTCCCAGTTTTCATCATTATATTTTTTTTCTCTGCATATGTGTAATGAGCATGCAGTTTCCATAAAGTAAATATAAGGCTGGCGTGCTTAATTAGCTACAAGCATGCAAAGAGACACAAAAAGGGGAAAATATGAGAAAGAGCCATTGCTCTACATGTTTTATGTTGGAAGATTGATGTTTCCGGAGTCTTTGTTTAATTACTGTGTTGGCTATTTTGTGGCTGGACAGGAAACCCACAGAATAATATAAAAGGACAGTAAAACCGTACCAGTAAATAAAGCACAAAAACAGAATGACGAAATATTCTATTTTCATAGAAAATAATTTGCATAAAAGAGACGTTTTTACTATGTACAAAAAAAAACAATCCTGGCTAGTAGACTTTGTATCACAGCGAACAATCTTCTATGGAAATTTTTCCTTTTACTAAACTAGTAAAACAGTACAAAGGGAAAGGAAGAAAGTAGGATGAATAGGATAAGTATTTTACAGGGAAAACCTATATAATATGTAGTATAATAAATGTACAATCTACCAGTTGGGATTTTCATGTTTCACATCTCTGGGTCTACAGCTTTCACATTCTAGATGGAAGCAAGTAGATTATATGGAATTCATTCAAAATGCCTCCATATACACCATTTTACTCCCAAGTGGGCAACAATGACAAATATATGTATTCTGGGAAATACACAGGTACTTTCACTTAATATCTTCCTGTGTTTCAAGGGAAAAGACATACACACAAGATATATGTATTCTTTGGATAAAAAGCTGTTTTTCCAACGAAAATGTAAATTTTACTGATTGCTCAGCAATCATCCGCACATAACAACACACTTACACATTATGTATAGGTACAATAAAAGGGAAAAGAGAAGAGAGTAAAGTGATGATGAAAGTGGAGGAATTCTAAGGAAAAAAATTGAGTCTGGTGTTTTTGTTTAAAAGGAAAATCT
Organism: Entomobrya cf. arborea Gr-Col-00668; assembly: GCA_034699025.1. Classification (NCBI taxonomy): domain Eukaryota; kingdom Metazoa; phylum Arthropoda; class Collembola; order Entomobryomorpha; family Entomobryidae; genus Entomobrya; species Entomobrya cf. arborea Gr-Col-00668. The sequence continues at coordinate 43,765 of JAQIWN010000039.1, read as the reverse complement.
GACACACACACAAACAACATAAAACAGTGAAAGTAGCAGCAAAAGAAAAAGTTACTAGTAATTCGAAACATTTTTTTTTGAGAAAAAGGTAAACGAAGAGTTTTTAACCCTGTCAAAATGCTATTTGCTTACTTTCCTGCTTTTTGTGTAATTTTCATGCCTGCTATCTACCTGGAAAAATTGAATGATTGAGAGAGAGAGAGAGAGAGAAAGAAAAGTGAGAAACAAAAAAGGCGTTAGACTCAAAAACAAGAAAAAGAAAATACGTTAAAGTTTGACAGGGGAAAAAATCGGAAAGGTGGGGAGATCAAGAGGAAACACAGCTTTTCAATATTATGACAATCTGCTTTCAAATCAGAGAGAAAGGAACATTGTATAGCGAGCTGAATTTTTCTTGAAGATGGAAACGAATTGATAGTTTATTTCTGGCACATGGGCGTACGCTGTTACTTTTCTTAGTGAAGAGGTGACGGCGGAGAGGTGGGGGAGGAGGAACAAATTTTTTTGCTATAGTTTAATACTTTAGTAGGGCATTCCTCTTTGCTGGATATGGTGACAAGTACTTTTTTTGTCAATTGATTTATAATGCCAAAGCGGGAATGGAGACAGCAAAGAAAAGTTGAAAGTCTTGTTATTTTTTTGTGTTTCGTTTGAGTGTGTGTGCCGTTCTACTCAAGTAAAGAAGAAGAAAAACTTGCTATTTCACCATCTTTGCTATTGCCATCTAATCCAGCAAACAACACCCGACAAATTCTCGATTGTTTGCTGTTACATCACTTATGTACGTTCGGGAAAAAAAGACAAGACGGCTAAGTCGACTGCTGTTATTTTTCCAGACTGGTTTGCTAGATAAACTACTTTTATCATTGTTTTTTTCTTCGTTCTAGAAAAAAACCACCATGTACAAAGTTTTTCTTCCTTGCGTTTGTATTTTAGATTGTCGATTCAATCGCAACAAACTAAAACTGCATTTTTATGTTTTGTTTCCAGAACAGAGTACTTTTGATGTGTAGTAAATTCAGGGAAAATCTATTAGATTAATTTAGTTTCAATTGATTTGTTGTGTTTGTGATTTATGCAGCCATAATTTATTGTACTTGTTTTGCGTTTACGTAAACCCGTCAACTAAATAGATTCTTATGCATCTAACTTGTAAAATCCAAGTATTTTGCAAGTTTGTAGACATAAATTTTATGTCTTCATGGCAGCGTTCAAAATTCCCTTTTTTGCTTTATCCCAAAATCATTGTCTCTTCAACTTTAACTATTAGCTTTACATATAACCACCTTTCCAAAGGTTTCATGAAACTTATACTACCAAACATCAAAGGACATTGAAATCTCAAAAAACACTATCTATTATCTGCATCAGTTGTGCAATCTAGATTTCACTACCTCTTACAAAACAAACTTTAAGTTTTCCCTTGGCTGTTGTGTATTTAAGAATCATTATATCCTAAGGATACAGTACATACATCATGCATGCACTATCCTTAAACATTAATCTGTTTGCTGACTCATGCTGACAGCATGTTTCCTTCTTAGAACCAGAAGAAGAATCAATAGTTTCCTGTTTGAAAAACAAACCTCATCGAAAAGTACCACAGTTTTTTTAAATAACCGTGTGTACTAAATAAAGATACGAATGTCAGACAAAATGTTGTTCTTTCCTTTCAACGAATATATAGACGGTGATAAGTGTACCTAAAAAATCTTCATCCTTGTCATAAAAAAGTTCTAGTTATAATGGTTTACTCTATGTATACTTATAATATACATATAAAGCATGTTTAATGAGTATAATTACTGAAAAGAATGCCCCTATTCTTTGAAACCAAACAAACCAAAAAAAACCACTACGACGACGCTCCTTCGTCTCGCAAGATATATACTGGCGCAAAAAGCGATAAAACAAAGAGAAAAAAGTTTTGATGAAGACTGAAGAAAAGTAAAAGCGTAAGGATAAATAAACTCTAGTCAACTCAACGCAGTTGAGGAAAACGAGCTTTCTTTTATACAACGCAACAACATAAAAAACTTAAGGACTTACTTTCCCATACGTTCTAAACCACCACTGATGATATTCTTATCATCACCAAGAAAGCAAATGGTATAGCCTGTAGTTGTAATATATATTTTATACCTTTTTACTAACTTCCGTACTACCTGGTTGCTATAAAGAGTCATCTTCTTGGCAACAACGGATTGCAATTACTGTGCATAGGTATTATATTGGTATTTAGACTGTGTAGACATATACGTCGTTTTCTTCATAAAAACTGGTCAGTAGCCTCATTAAAAACGGAGCGTATCGTTATACTACCCCAACTTTTGTCATTTAAACTTTCTTTTTTTCTTGGTGATTTTGGAGTAACAGCAGCAGTGGAGTGTGGAAACAACTATAATATATACAGTTAGGTGGTTTGGTGTGTATAATGTTGTATGTTTACCTATATAGCAATATGCCTTAGGATATATTAAATGAGAACGCAATATTGATCCCGAAACTACTGACTGTTGCCTACGACGCTGATGATGCTGTTTTTAATGTTTCTTTCCTGTAACTAACCCAAGAGCATTGAGTGTCGCACTCTAAAAAAAAACACCACGCGACGCTACCTTATTATATTATGTATTGCCACTGTGCTGTTATGTAAACATGTTCTGTCTGCACTTGTATTAAGTTCATGAAAATCCCCACGTAACCGTTAATTTCTAGGAAAATGCTGTCACCTCTTTTAGTCTCTCAATTTGAAACAGAGAGTTTACAACTTCCTATTGGTTTTTTCTCTATGCCCACCATCATGTGCAAATTGCCAAGATCATTATTTCGTCTGTATTTCCAATTAACCTTGATGTTTCAAAAGGGACTTCCTCTATTTCCAAATTATGGCCTTGGTTTCTTGTGTATTATCAGTTTTACAATTTGCAAGAGAATCATTACCATCATCATCGTCATCCTTCTCACATTCAGCATCATCAGATAAATATTTAATCAAAGGGGCAGGGTAGTGACACCCACTCTGTCTCCTTTTCTCAACCTCAGTTTCCTTTCCACTGATGTGTTTATTCAGTTGTAGTCAATAGAAATAATAATACTATTAGTAATAAATAACGCACAAATAATATAAATTTATATACATATGAATACGTTATCATGTGTTTGCTCATTACACATATATTTATGAAGTGTGTACAAACAGATCATCACCATGAGCGCAATATAAAATGTTTTTAATATAAATATGTACCTCAGTGGCAGCCTTGGGCAAAGCCAGACAAGCACGCAAATACTCGGAAATGCCACGTTACATACCACCACCATACCCATCATCGAGAAGAAGATTTACTTCGCTGACAGTTGATGTAAATGTGAGGGAGTAAAGAGTTGAAGCAAAAATAGGCTGTCTGACTCTTGAGAGTGCAAGTGAAAGTGGGAAGATTGGATGGAATCATCAGAGAATCACGACAGAGCATCCTTCCACAGAATTTTCTCATTCCATTTGAAAGTCAATGATAAACCATTACACATAAAAAGGACATATACTTTATAAGGCTTGAACATGCTCTTGTAAACCAGGCTCATTCCTTTTCACAAATATTGATCCTTTAAGATTTTCTCTTTGCATGTTATAACACATACTTCAATAATATTTCTTATACGAATGTAATAGTATCAAAGATAACAGACTATTTTACATTTCTTGTGTGTGTGTGTGTGTGCTCTAGTTTTTTCCTGACGACTTAACTCACTCCCTGCCTGTCTGTATGTCTTTCAAAGTCATTCATTCATTCTTTGCTGGCATTTTACGCAGGAAACAGCACGGCATAGTTTAACATGTTATTTAAATAGGTTTATTTTTTTTTCTTACTTTTCCTCTTTTCATGCTCATACTCCAAACAAACAATGCTCTCATGATGCTTCTTTTGTTGTTGTTGTGAAAAACATCTCAATTTTTTTCAACAGAAAAAAGCAACATTCTAAATACTCAGGTTTGCTTGTTGACTAGGCACGCATAACATTTCATCTCATTCCATGAAAATTATTTTGCTAACTTCAATTTCTTTATTTTTTTGCGTTCCCATTTGAACCTCAGGCACACACACACGATTCATTTCCATGGCTGTTACCTTTTGCTTTTATCCTTTTAAAGGGAAACATTTTCTCTCGTCATCATCGTCATCATCATCATCATCCTTCTCAAAGGTATAACCATTTTCATGAGTAATAACCAGTCAAGTGAAAACAACGATAATGAAAGACGAACAACGAAAGCAAGTTAGAAGCAAACAGTGGAGTAAAAGTAGCGTGGTTTTTGTCTCGAGTCTCAATTCCTTGATCATCACATATAAAAAGAAGAAGTAATACATGTGTGTGAAGTGACGTGGAAACACCAGGAGCAGCTCTCTCTCTCTCTTTAGAAATTGATATGTATCCATTTGCTTTCTCCAACGGAGAGAAATCAGATACAGACTTTTACCATGCATTCTTACATGAGGCTCAACAAGAAGAAGTAAAAAAAGTTACGTAAAAGCTGCATGATGTGCTTAGTGTTACGATTGCTGTTTAGACTTCTATTCTCTCACTCTAGCTAGATTGTACGCTGTTATTGATCATTATCATCATCATGGTCTCGTTGTGCTGATGATCATCGTAGAGATTTCAGCAATCAGCCACGATGATAATAATAACAATACTAATGATGATCCCTTTTTGCTTATTTCCCAAAAATAGGTAAAGCTTCATCCCATTACTTTTACTACTACTGCTTGCCACTACCACCATCACAACTACTTATATTATGTATGTTTGTACGCCACCGGAAACCAGACGCAAAGAAAGTCTCAAGGGAAGAAAACAAGCAGTAGTAGATCCTTTTGGGATATGTCGGAGGATATACATAAGAAGCATCATATTGTTTCCAGAGTGTAGCTTGTGATTGTTTGGCGTGCTTTTTTGTATTTACGCCTCAAGCAAACTCATCTCACTGGCATGGCATCATGGTAGCATAGCACAATGATGATAACACACATATCCAGATACACCACAATAATAATATTACTTTCACATTGTGTTCAATCCATTAGCCAAGCCAGACTACTTGAATGAGAATGATGTTGATGACGATACTCTGTGCTGATCGTTATGATACATGGCGAGAGAGAGAGGAGAAAGTAAAGCCAGTCGACAAAATTTTGTTACTTGCAGACTGCACGAAATCTTCCAAGAGATAAGGTTCTGAATGTGTTTCTACGACAAATGAACGTATATATCTATTTGTCTACGTCACCATTCAAAATTAACCAAGGGAGTATAAATTATCTAAAACCTTTTGCAGAGTTGCTCATCATGCTTTACTTTTGATCCACCATAGTCCCTTCATGATTTGCTAATCTAATGAAGGATATTAGATAATCTTATGCTTCCAAATTGTATAACTTACGAAACAGACCAACCAAAATTTAACCATTTGGAGAAAATGAAGGAGAATGTAATAATGTCTATCTATCTGTCCAAAAGTCCAAGGATATCTCAAGAACCAAACCACCAAAATCAGACAAGTAAAAAAAACAAAAGACATGCTCTCATATTAAACAATTCAAAGAATACCACAAAACCTGTCAAAATTTTGGCCACCATCACATCAAATTTTGTGTAGTATATGTAAACTTTTACCATAGCTCTTCTACCGTCCGTTATATTATTAACTTTCTACTTTTATCTTTTCCTACAAATTTATTTCTCCAGTGGAAATTGCTATAAGCTTTGCTACTAATGATGATAAAGCTCCGCAACCATTAGGATGAGCTGTTGGTAATATTGCACTGACTTTTTATACTTGAATGTTGCTCCTGCTGCTGCTTTGTCGTTGCAAATCGATTTGAATTGTCCAACAGAAAAACAAGCAGTAGTAAGCAGATATGTTAGTGGTATATGATGGAAGAAGTGGTCTGGCTTGTAATAACAATAATATTAAATGCTCTTTTTAAAATGGTCGCTTGCCTACACAACTGCTGCTGTGTGGTGAAAGTACCCCTTCAAAAAAAGCTTTCTATTTTTTTTTTGAAAATCTCTGGAGTTTATATGCTTGTGATGGAGGAAGAGAATTGAATGGAAAATATACATATCTGTAGGTGGATCGTGTAGTAACGTATTTATGTAGGTGGAAGCTTAACCGAGTACCAGAACAATAACAAGAAAAACAGTTAAAACTGAAGCAAAAGGGAAAAAATGACCATCATCCTTGGCGTAACAATAATTACTTCTCTCTCTCCCTTTCTCTCTTTCAACTCAAGTGATTATATATATGGCTGAATATATACACATCTATAAAATGACTAGCTTTTTTGTGCACAAAGCTTATGTACATGTAAAGGCGCTGCTGCTGCGCTGCTCTAGCTTATTTAAGTGTATTCATGGTTCACTAAGCATAATAGAAAATGAGTACATTGCTCTGCTACTACCCTTGCCTTCTGGTTGCAGGTTGCTATTTACTAGTCTAGTAGTCGAGAGAATGTAATCATCATCTCTGAAAACTATCATACCTCCACCACCACCACCACCTCTTTCTCTTCTCTCTTTAGTTTCTTCATACAATTTCCTTTTGTTTTTCAACTTTCTCTTGTCTACAACACACAGCATTATAAAAACTGTAGAATGCTAAGGTAGTAGTGGCGTTGATGGTGGAAGAGAAAATAACATTGATTTTTCACTTCCTCTCTGTTTTCCCGTGTGCCTTTTAAAAATATCGATCCCTGCACATAACCAACTGTGTTCATAGGATGCTACAAGGCATATAACAGGACTTGAAAGTAAAAGCTAGAGACTGATGTAAAAAAAATTGTTCACAAACAGGGCAATAATCATTAACTTGAAGGTACTGCCATATTACTACTCTTGAGCAGTGAGTAAAATATACTATAGGCGCAGCAGGCCGTGTTATGTTTGCATTACATTGCATACGCAGTTTACCCACTACTCTACTTTCATCCACATGTCATTTGCAGAAAATAAAAAGATCACTTGATTTAATTTGTGTGTGGGAAACAACAAGCGAACAGGAACAAGCAAGATTTTTCGATGGTCTTATGTAAGCTCAGTCCAACGTGTAATTTGACAAACAAGTGACCTCGCATTCTTAAAAGAAGAAAAATTCCGAAGAAACAAGAAGAGTAAGCAAAAACAAGGAATTCTTACGAGTATGTATGGCACACAGTTGACTTTTTATTAGAAAAGTATAAAAAACATTGAGCTGTGTAATATATACGAATGTAGGTAGTTTCTAAATAGTTCCATATACTTTTCTCATTGACTTTGTCCAACGCTGCATTCATCTAGTTCACCAATCATTTTCATAATTTTCTCTTAGTTTTCTCCTTTATTTGTGTATTGTGTACATCGAGTAAGCAGCAGAAGCGACAACAAAAGTAGTCACTAGGTTTCTAGGGTGTTTGTAGGTTAGCAGAGAAAGTTCTCCACTTGATTTTTATATAGACTGCACATTTTTTTACTCTAGCTAAACAGCAAAAGTTGAGAATTGGCCGAAAAATTATAGAAATGTAAGAAAGGGAAAGCAAAAGTGGATGAGTTTTTTGCTGTCTCTGTGTGTATGGATGACAGGAGCAAGAAGAGTGAGAGAGAATGAGAGAAAAAAAAAGAAAGTTTTTAGTGTTATGATTCTGTCCTCATTTTCTTTTCCTCTCTGTGCACACAGAACAGGCATCTTGTTAGGAGTGTACGAATGACATTTTTTTGTGGGAGAGAGAATGAGAGGGAAAATGGGAATGAATGAGGCATGGGCCGTTGATTTCTTGACCGCGAGAGTACTTTTGGCGCTTTGGCAAAAAAGATTTGGTTATTTTTTTACTCCACTTCAAGTCAAATATGGAATGTGGGTGGCCTTATAAATGTACTTATATGATAAAGTAAACTAGTTCTCAGAAAATATACATATGTAGCGTTCTGCAGTCAAGTGTAATGTGATGTGATGTAATACAAGTGGGAACATAAAACAGGATTTTATAGAGGACGCAGGATGACAGTATGGAAATAAGTAGAAAGAAATACTATTTTCGCTCTGATCACACATACACATACAACACACAAAGTCTAATGAGATGAGTGTCATAAAAAACCTCTGGGAGAAAGTGGAGAAAGTAGTAAGTGGAAAGTCGGGACAAGACATGGGTCCATTTCAGCTGCAGAGGAGCAGTAGCTTTTTTTCATCATCGTGGCCTTCTATACACAACACTTCTACAGCATGAATATGGATACATGAAGGAACGGTGTGTGTGCTATTTGTGTATGTCTGTATTTTCTTTTATGTTCGTTTTTATACTGCGTGCTACATCTCTCCTTGCTTTACTTTTCCCAAGAATCTGAGTTGATTATTCACGGAAATTGTAAAGGTAGCGTTTTCAGATGTTTTATATATAATATAAAAGCACATCAAGGGTACCACCGGATCTGTTTATTTTACATTTTTGTTACCCTCTCCATCCCTGCCCTGGTTTACCATTAAAACAGCTAAATGTTCAGCGCAGTAATAACGGAAAAAATTCCTTCGCCACCGACACACCATAAAGCGGTAGGAAAATGGACAGCTCGTATGGGAACGGAGAAAAGTCCCTTTGCTGCATTAGAGGGGACACAAAAAGCATTAAGCTTTTTCTCCGGAAGGAACATTTTAATCTGTATACATATTATGTCTTCTCAAGAAAAAACTTTAGTTTTTCACTGAAACTACTACACTGCTGCTACAAGTATAGTAGTACATACTTATAATAGGTTAACATTTTAAGTACTACATCTCCTCCCTTCTCTCTCTCTCTCTCGGCCTGCTTGTCAAAAACATTTTTGAAAATGAAAAGAAAGAATTATAATATGAAATAATCTGGATAATGGGTTGCATGGAATTAAAACGATAGCAAAAAGCTAGCGCTTACCAACTTGGGAGAAAACTGATGTAACTTTTGGTATGTATTCACATTTTAAGAAATTTCTCGCTTGATGATGATGACAATGATCATACAAGACACACACCACACGTTCAACAGAGAAACGGAGAGTTTGTTTCAACTTTTTTTTATTCCATGATACATACTTTTTAGAAGAGCAGACAAGACAGCATTTGTAGCAGCAGCTTTAGGATACACCACATGACCAGAATATTATAGAAAGTTGTGAAAACTACAGGAAAAAAAGAGCATCACATCCTCATCATCATTTTGATAGCATATAATGTGCATATTAAATGTATACACACACACGCCGTAATGTTAGTGTAGAAAACTCTCTTGTTTTAGTTTCTCCTTCAGGAGACATGACATCTTCCACTGCTACACCAGCAATTTTTCCTTCTTTCTTTCCTCCATTTTGCAAAGAAATCGAAGTCGGTGGTGGTAGAGAAAGAGAGCTGACTGGTGTCTCTGGTTAATTATGACTGCAGACTATATCCTGTCTACTTTAAAATGTACAGGTACAATACAATATAAATTATATGTTCAAATTATTACACATGTGTTCTATACATATAAATAAGTATTTTCTCCCTGCTACAATATATCCCTTTAGGCGATACTTACTTTTCGTAAAAAACTTTCTCCGAGAGAACAGCAGGGAAAAGTACTACTTTTTGTGTGCGATACTCTCTCTCTCTCTTACTTTCTGTCTAACACACACCCTTATACTCTCCCGCTGTTTCGTAACAAAGACAATCTGTTACTGTTTTGCTTTCTCATCCTCCTTTTTCTTTCGTTCGTGGAATGAAAGTATTTTTGCAGTGTCGTCATGACGGCAAACACACACTCATATAACGTAACATAGAATTTAGTCGTCTATCAAATGACGAAAAATGGGTTATGTTTAAGTGAATATAGGTATATAAATATTATATAAAAATACATAGGTAGGTGAAGTAGATGAAGAGAGAAGAAGGAGTGATGGTATGGTGAAGATGCCATACCAGCAGGATGGCATCAGAGGAAAAAACAACATAGCCAACAGAGCCCAGTCACCTACCTCCATTTTCCCTGATAGTTCATCTAAGTCTCTTTCTCAGTGCTTTTGCAAAGAGAGGAGAAAAACGAAGATGAAGAAGAGAAAGACAGACGGAGAAAGAGGGGGAAAGTGTCATCATGCATGATGAATGAATACGTCCCTCATGTATTCTTTCGCTTTCCAATTCTCTGCTTTTCCATTCCTTTCTTTTGGGAAGTATATCTATACACTTTATATACATATAAAGATATACGAGAATATTATGCACATAGCATATCATGCATACATATACATTTTTTTATCTTCATATTTCACCAAAGTAATAACAGAAACATCACATATGTGATGGGAATGCAAAAAAAATAAAATAAAACATCGCCAGCCAACTTTTACTGCATGTTTTTTTTTGTGCTTTCTCATTTTTTTCAACCGAATCTTATTTCGTCAATCCTTTCTTTTCTTTCTCCATACCTATAAAGGAAACAAATGACGCGAGCAGAACAAAAGTTAAACTAAAACAAGCCGTTTTTTTCTGATCCACTCCAAAAAAAAGACACTTGGTATGCATTAAAAATCTAGCCGCAATCTCATTCCAAAGCATGCATACTCAATAAAGTAAAAATGAATTGTAGAGTGAAGGAAAAAATGCAAACAATTGTATTAAATTCACATCTTAAACAAATGGTTTCCAAAACAAGTTTAAAAGGAATAGCATAATCGTCATACACACACAGTATGCCATTGATACATACATTCTCAAACTTGGATCAAAGAATCTCTTTATTATATCACTTTATTGTCACAATTTTATTCGATCTTTCATCATCTTTTTTACACAGTAGCTTATTTACTACGTGATTTTGTACCTAAATTATCCTCAAAATAGTGATACAAAGTAGTGCGTATCATTGAAAAAAATAACAAAACATATTCTAAGAAAATACGTTACGTACATGATACAAAAATAAATGTTTAGAATATTATAAGAACTTGACGCAATTCCTTAAATTTATAACTTTCTACGAGGAAATTTCGTCATAACTTGTTTCCCTTCAAAACCTTCAAATTAAGATTACAAAATTTACAAAGGAATAATATTTTCATCCTGTGATACCCAAGAAGATATAATGCACGTATCCCTATATTTTACTATGTACGCAGGCAATTATTTTCTTTCATTCATCCCATAAACGTTCATTTCAAATGCTTTCACTCATAAAACTGTTTTGCAAGAAGAACGATGATTCGCAGTTTTTTTTAGCTCTTACAGGGTATAGTCCCGAGGTGCCGCTCCGACCTAGGCAAGCCAGTAGGTGAAATATATTCATAAATAAGTATAAAGTAAATATCTGTCTTCATTTTTCTGCAAAACTAACATTTGACATGTTGGCATTCTAGACGTATTTAGCCATGAAGGCTCGTTTATGCGTGCTAATCGCCATCAACCTGTTTACATTTAACTACTGATATGCATTTTTGCTTAAATATGCAGAAAAAGCTTGATTTTCAATAAAAAATGGTAAATCCATGCATCCAAGTACTCTAATTCAGCTTCAAGAAGTGAATCATAGCCTGTAAACAATGATTAAAGGGGTAAAGGGCTACACGTAACGAATATATGGTAAATTCGAATGTCAGTTTTGCAGAAAAATGAGCACGGATATTTATTTTATACTTAATTATGAATATTTTTCACCTACTCGCTTGCTCGGATCGGAGCGGCACCTCGGGACTATACCCTGTTAGTCGTTTCGTTACCATGCACACAAATGGTAATACCATAATAATAGTTTTTCTTCTCCCTTTGCATTCTTCTGTTTACTTTCTTCCTTTTCTCTTATTTTCCAATCCGCTTAAGTCAGATTAACTCTTGATGATATTGTGATGATGATGCTTATTCTATTCATTCACATCACATATATTAAAGATGTTGTAGTAGCGATTTTCATCATCATCTTCAAATCGAAAATAGGATGAGATTTATAATCCCTTTGTTACACACATTCATTTTCTTCTTCCATTTTACTCCACATGGAACATTTATGAGTTTTTCGTGGTTGCTCTCCTGATACATTTTACTCAGCTATTTTAATAATGTAAGCCTATTTCTTACAGGTGACCACCACAAAAAAATTACTTTGAAGAAGACAAGCCATTTATCTCTTTTCCCTCTCTTGTTTTTATACATGAAGCAAACAAAACAATACGTTTAATAGCCCTGCCATAATAATAATAGTAGTAGTAACAACATCAACTTAGTCCAATACGTGTACGTGACGTGACACTCCCGTCTACTCCACAATACTCACTTTACAGACACAGACTACCAAAATCCTTTTTCCACAAAAAAAGAAACTAATAATAAACCTCATATCCCTTTTGTCGTTGTCATTTAACCCTTTTTTATCTGTCCATTTGATAGGGTTAAGCTTTTCAAAGAAGCTCAGCAAAGTAAAATTAATGTCCGTTGTGTTGGGTTTTGCTTGTGTGTTCTTTTCCATCATACATTCTACTACTACACCTTTCCCTAGAATAACCGTTTCAATATCATCTTTCCATATGCCCATGTGTGTGTCTGTTTATTTTACCTTTACCTTTGCTCCCTTTACAACTACACAACTTCCTTTTTTTTGCTCCTACAGCTCATTTTAAATATAAAATAACCTCACAGTAAGAAAAGTAAACAGTTCAAGAAAAAAATCCTTTCTTTCTTTCCCCTTTTTTCAACAAATAATCATAATAACTGTAATAATAATAAAAATAATAATCATTTTCATTGCTCTCCTCACCACCACCACTACTACTTTTCTCTCTTCTGTTCCTTTTTTCTACAATCTCAAGCACGTTTCTTACACACACACTCATTTTTATACAGATATACAACCTGCTTCTAAAAAATATCTATGTATACAATATTATTTGTGTACCTGATGTGTGTGGTGTGCGGTCTGGTGCTCTACTTTTTTCTCTCTTTTCTTCCCATTTTCCATTATTATTTACCATATGCCTTTACCTATTGAAAGATACACAAAAAAATTGCCTTGCCTACTGCTGCTACCACTATTCAGCTCAAAAAAATGCTCTGCTCACTCACTACCTTTTTGGTCCACGCTTTCTCTCTCTCTCTCGTCCTCCCTCACTACCGCTCCTAGCTTCCAGAATATTTTATTATTTGCCTTTTCCTCCATATATTCCTCTCATTCCTCTACTTGTACTGCTGCTTTTTGCATAAATACATAATGGATTTGAGATGATGTACGTATGTATGAGAATTCGGGCATGGTAGAAATACCTTAGAGTGGAGCCCTGCCTTTATTGTAATGAAATCGCCGTTTTTTATTTCGCATACAAAACTTACCTTTCTATCATGACATGATCGTCGTCATCATGATCACAAGCATAAATGTTCATCATCATCATCACGAAAGATTCTGCTACGTTTACTCTACTCTGGTGTATAAAGGATTTTTTTCGCCATGTGTACTAGATTACAAAGCCTCTAGCTATTTTTCCTTTTCTCCATTTATTCTACCACCAATACATTAAAATGCCACCGTTTTGTGATTCAGCTTCTATTGTGCTTACATTTAAATATATTTTTATCCAGGAATATTCATTCAATAATGCAATTCTAAAAAAACATACATTTGTTTTTTTCTCTCCACAACCAACAAAAAGTTGAAATCCAAAGAAATATTTTACTTCCGCTAATCAGCATTAGCAGAGCAGAAGACAGGAAAAGTACATGCTTACATTTTTTTGTATTCCCAGCAACACGAAAACCCCAAAAGATAAACTTAAGCAAACCAGATCACATCCTTGTTTCATTTGGTTCTTTTTCTACTTTTCTCATTGTACTTTTTTGTATACAATATATATACAAGGACTACATCAGCAAAAAAATAAGCAGAGACGTGCGTTGCTGAAGAAGTAGAGAGAATTGAAGCCAAGCAAAAAAGGAAATATAGGATTTCACAAAAAAAGAACGTCGACAATAAGCCTGCTCGTATTTCCCAATCCTCTATTAACTCTTCCTGGTTGTCTTACATGCTGCCTCTCTACCACTGCCATTCTACTGCTGCTTTCCAAGGATATCGTTCCCTTATGGATACTATTGCTACAACCAAGCCATCACACAAAATATTTTACGTATGAACACCACCACTACTACTACTACAAATACCAATTTTTTCATCACTGGCTTCCTTCCTTTTTTTGTGATGCTTGTTATCCGATATCTACAGGAAATAACGTGAAAAGTGCCTGTCTCTTTAGGAGAAAACACACAGACACACATTTATATACTCACATAGTCATGCAGCAGTCAAATATATCTCATGCTTAACTATCTAAGCTTTGGAGAAAGTAAAGCAGGCGGTATCCGTTATTTTTCCCCATTGTACACGCCACTTTCTCCCTCATTCTTACCAAGATTATTATTATTAGCGGTACAATAACAACAGTAACTAGCTCCGCTCACAATATTCATATCGTATATAATATAGCTATATATATATGACTGCAGGCACTTGTCTACATATAACAGTATATTTCCTCTTTCTCCACTACTCTTTCACTTTCTTTTAGATTTTTTTTTGTGCAATCAAGAGTGTGGGAGTGGGAGTTTGTCTTGCAATATACAACAAAGTGGTGGGGCAGAGAATGTGATGTCATGCCATTAAACTTGTACTGTAGCTTCTTTTTTTATTTCATTTAATTTTTTCTCTTAAGAAAAAGCCGACCCTTTTCCCCTTTAGATCAAATATTGGTACATTGCAGCATGTATAATATTTTTTTCTGTTTGATTTGGTTGCTGATGCTGTTCCTTCTTCTGCAGAATAATAAGAAAAAGCTAAGAAGTGAAAGCAGATTTTCTTTTTTATACATTTTTTTCAGGTGGAAGATAGACGCGACAGCAAGATGGATCGTGAAAGTACCGCAATCCTTTCGGCAGTCACAATATGTTTTACTAGTGATCATGATCATGATGCTACAACAGAGGATATGATATGGTAGTATAGAAATATTTAGTACTGCAGCGGCAACAGCAATATTATAGTATCATATCATCATGAGCGGATTGAGTAGTAGGCTATGATGAGGTGCGATGCGGTTACTTTTTTACTGCTTTTCCTGTTACATACTTATACATGCTTACATGTGATGTAATATTATGTCTTAATAACACAACACCAAAGAAAAAAAACACGCCA
Organism: Entomobrya cf. arborea Gr-Col-00668; assembly: GCA_034699025.1. Classification (NCBI taxonomy): domain Eukaryota; kingdom Metazoa; phylum Arthropoda; class Collembola; order Entomobryomorpha; family Entomobryidae; genus Entomobrya; species Entomobrya cf. arborea Gr-Col-00668. The sequence continues at coordinate 28,553 of JAQIWN010000039.1, read as the reverse complement.
ATAGAGATTGCTGGCCAAGTTATTTTTTTTTGTGGTGTGGTGGTATAATTTAAAACTTAAACAACCAGGAAGGAAGACGGAAAGTGAGAGAGAGGAAGGTAATAAAGCATACTTTTTATATCATAATATACAAAATAAGATGTATAAAGGGTCAGTGGAAAAAGTCAGTAAAAACAGAGGAGCTTGGTTGTGGAAGAGTGAAGGTTGGATAATATGATATTATTTTGTGTGTAGCAAAGCAAAGTAAAAAAAGTGGAGTAGAAGAGAGAAGAGACGACGGTACAAAAGGGGATTAGTCAACTTTTATGGGTTCCCGTAGAGAAACAGAGGTAAAAGCATCTGGCTGGTTGGTTGATGGAATTTATATATATCTTTGCGTAATGTATGCTTGTTATTAGTGTGTAGTAACATGTTATGTAGTGTAATGTTGCATGGATTTACTATTTTGCGTAGTGATGGTAGTGGTGGTGGTTACTGGTGGCTCCATACTGTCTGACGAGACATGAAGGCTGGAGAGAGAGAGGATATTGCCTTGTGATGCGATGCTGTGAATGCTTGGCGATGACGGAATGGACGGTGGTAGATATATTTATGGGATGACATGTGTGTCTGTGTGGGTTGCTTTTCATGCTGTTAGAAAGTTTTTACGTATGGTTTTTGCTCTGTTTGTGTATGGTTTGCATAGATGGATATGGTTGAATAAATCCAATCTAGCTGAGCTCAGGAGAGAATGATGATGATCATCGTTGTTGTCGTGAATCGTGATGTATGGAAGAATTGATAGATAACCGTAAATTGGTTCGCATTAAAGGTGGAGATCAAACGTCGCTTGTGTAAATAAGGGTGTATATATAAAAGTGAAATTGCGTGTTGGACTATATTATAAAAGGAAGATGAACAATGAGCAGATGGAGAGTGTGTGGAGAAATTTTTTTGTTAATGGCGATGTGATGATAAGAATGCTTAAGCTAATGATAATGGAAAGGCAGTGTCTTTCATTTCCCGGAGTAATAATAATAATATGCTATTATGGTGGTAAAGTGGATAATTGTATGTTTTGTGTTTTTTTTTGGGTGTTACAACTTTTGGGGGAAATTAATTGCGGAAGTTGGTGAAAAGAATGGTCACATAAGATAATCATGGCTGACAAGTGAGAAGAGGATGTATAGTTCTTTGCACTTGGTTTTGCGTCTCTTGTGTAAGAGATGAACAAGCAAAGTGGAGATCGCGTGTGTGAAGGAGTTAAGGAAGAGTGGAATGAAAGAGAGATAATGTAAATATTTAATTAGGACTTACCTTTTGGAAGACATAAGAAGTAGGCCAACAATGTTAAAAGGGTTCGGGCTCCACTTGAAATCATCACCATTGCACTTTCCCTTCAAGGAGGAGGAGGTTGAAGGAAGGAAAATATACTTTGTAGAGAGAGAGAGTTGATAAGAAAAAAAGTTGAAAGGAATTTTGTTTTGGAAAGTAAAATGATATCTGGTAGAACAAAAAAGATTACTGGATTTATGTTAGGAAAATTTGAATAAAAGGATTGGAAGTTATATGCTCCAAATAATGAAGAGCTTTAAAATAAGAAGGAGGAAAGGTAAAAAAGCGGAAAAGAGAAAAGGAAGGGAAACTTGTTGATGATGTGGGCGGTGATGGTGATGATGTTGATTTTGGTGATGGGTGACGTCCAGGCTCCAAAAATTGGGTATTGATTTCTGGCTGGAATATTGGTTGGCTCTACTCGATGGCTTTAAGAGAAAATCGTTGTCGTTGGCTTAACGAGGAATATATTTTTATAAAGGAGAAACGTGCGTGTGTGGTGTGATGGGTATTTTTTCAATGTTTCATTGCTGCTGCTGTTTCAAACGTAGCACATATCTTTGTATAAAGTATCACATCTACACCTGCAATAGCACTGTGGCGAAATGTACATTGGACGCGAAGATGGTTTTGATGATAAAACCCGTGTCTTTGTCTGTCAACATTTCTTCATTACTTGAATCTCAGTACAACCGGAAAAGTTTAAGCTTCCACTTAATGAAAGTTCGCTTTGTTTGCTTGTTGCTGCTGCTGTCAAGTTGTAGAACTTGAGGAAGAGAAAGTAATGACGAGAGATAATGTAGAGAAAGTTAAAAAGTGGAAAGGGATAAGTTATAGAGAAATTAAAGGAATTAGTGATGTGGAAGGATGATATATATGTTTTAATATATACTTATACGTCTTTTCTGAGCTTTAAGTATTTTCCGTTCTTGAAATATTTATTTAGGAAAGGAGATATTTGTTGCTACATTGGTTAGTTGAAGAAGTGGAGTATTGCAATGATGAAGTGCCTTCTTACTTACTAGTCATGTTTCTAGAAAGGTAATAGAAGGGAGAAAGAAGGAGTTGGCATAAACTTTCTTTGCCATCGTAATAATAGCCATAAGAGGTAGTAGGTACAGAAGAGAAAACATTGTTGAACTTCCTTCTACTTCTTTTTGCAGGAGGTTGTTGAGAGGTACGCACGTAAGAAAAGGCAGCAGCAGCGGAGAAGAAGGAGTAAGTGTTGTAGAAAGTGAAGGTGGAGGAGGCATGACGGGAATGATTATTACTAGTTTGCTCTCCCGCCGTTCGTCGTATAAATAAAAAAAGTACGTTACATTACGTTTACTTCTGTTGCAAAAAGCAGAAGAGCGGAGAGATGTTGATGTAGTGCCACTTGAAAATGAAAGTGAAAGCAAATAAAAAATATATACTACTACAGATTTGCTCCTCCTTAGGAATCCCCTGTTCTCTCCCTCTCTTCTCTCTATGTGTCCATAACGCAGAGAGAGAATTTGTCTGTATGTGGGATTTTTTTTTTACAAAATTGTATTTATTACTCCGGTAATAAATTTAACTCGTGAGATTACAAAAACGTTGGTTTGGTTTCCCTACTATTCTTTTTCCCTTTACCCTCAACAAAATTATTCTCTGAACAATATAATCATGAAAACGTCTGTCAATTTAATATATCTCTTCATTCAAGAGAATATAAAGACGTGCGGGCTCTCTCTCTCTTCCTTTTTTCCACAGTTCAAATTTCATTATGGCTCTGATGTGATGCTGATGATGATGGTGATGATCAAGCGGATGCTTTCTTCTTCCTTCTAACAATCATGATGTGTGGTACAGTATAGCATACTGAAGTGTGAGACAGAGGAGAGTCTAGTAGCGTACAAAAAAAGGAAATTTGATCTTGTTTACAAGATTGAATTTTTTTACCTTGCCAAGAGAAGGAGGAGGAGTGATGATAGCCTTGCTTTTCTATTTTTTATCTCTCTCTCTCTCTCTTCACTTCTCTGATTCTTCTAAGAAATATATCTATATTATATAATTTCCTGCTTCCGTTTGCCTCGTGAAACGCTGCTTTTCTATGTATATATTGAAAATATTTTTTTTCTCTGGGTAAGGAGACAAATTGAGTGTAAAGAGGAATTTTATGTAATTTAATACTGTGGGTTAGAAAGATTGGTAAAAATGTTGTCTTGCTCTGAACCTTTCCCTGATTTTATTGATCATGCATACATATCACACCGTCAGCTTTAAGAGTTCCACAGATTATCATGTTACAATTTTACCCAATCAGCATTGATCCTTATCGCAGTTTGTTTCTTGCTCTTGCTTCCTTGTGTCAACTGACCCTCTCCATAATCGAATAAATCACCACACAATCAATCATCCAAAAGTCAAATTAGTTTAGTTTCTCAGATTTATCTTGGAAACCTTGCAGTATATCCATCAGTTAGTTGCATGTGTATTTCCTCCCACTCTACCACTCACTCAAACGAACACCTTACCAATAAAACCACTAAATTCAATTATTCATCAAGAAAATAACAAGCAGCAGTACCTTCTTTTGGCCCAACTGAACCACTTGTCTGTCAGTCAGTTGTGTCTTACAACAGCCACCACACACGCAATATCATTTTACACTTTCACTTATTATTGTTATCCGCAGCCATAATTAATTGGCTTTCTTTCAAATCCCTGTTAAGTCTCCCTTTTTCATTATCCTAACTTGTTCTAACAAAGTTCATTTTTCAATACCAATACCAATAAATTCCACTATAATTTGACTTGTGCACTTGACTTTCCATTTCTATTCTACTTTTGAAATATAACTATTGATTGTTTTTTATCCTACTAGTTTGAATTTGTATTTACAAAAAAAAACTTTTACCAAATTCATGACAAATGGTTATGCCAATAAAAATGTAAACTGTTGAAGAATCCCTTTGGCATATAATCCAATCCAAAGATTCTATTCATGCATTTTTCGAGCACACACACATACACTTTGTTTCTCTCACAATTTCAATACCAATTTTCCCTTCTTAAATCCGTTGTCGTAAATATTGGCTGGTAAATTTTTTGGTGTAGTTGTCGCGCGTTTCTCTTGAAAAAAAGCACAAGGGAGGAAGTAGTATAAAATCCTTTGCTATTTACGTGTATTCCTTGTATTTTTTCTTTCTCTCTCTCTTCGTCTTTTCTCTCTCGCTCGCTTTCACTCTAATACTTCCCCTTTACACAGCTTATCAGCAGAGCAGCACCACCAGTGCATGTGCATGTGTGTGTACTCGACGAAAATCTACTAGCGAGCGAGCAGCACAAGTCTTTCTGGTAGAATGAGAGAAGCAGAGGGCAATTTTTTCTTTCATGGAACAGGATCATCGTGATCATCACAACACATACACAGTAGTTTTCATCTAAAAGACATGCAGACTTACACTTTCCAATGCTCACCGACCGAGTATCTCTATATTATTATCTGTATGCATAACAGTACTGTAGTAGCAACACTACTTGCACACATTTAGATGGGTGAAAGTATTATGATCTTGCTTCTCTCTATTTTTTCTATCAAACGACACCCTGCTTGCTTGCTTTGCTTGTTCCTTTTTCTTTCTTTTCCATCGTCGGAATCTTCCGTGCAATGATTTCCCTGTACCGACAAGATTCACTATATGGGAATCGATCTACAGCAAAATGTATAAGACTCCTCCCAGCGAGCAGCTCAGGACTCTGCCCTACTGGGGCACTCACACAGACACACAACCATGTATACATTCACTTTCTCTCCCCCTTTTTCTACTTGTTTCAAGTAAAGTCTATATACTAAGTTTTAAAGTCCATAATATTCCATGTTCCAACATCACTACTTTCTCCTGATCTGATACAGCAGCATCCTAACGACCAGCATCTCTCTTCGCTCTTGTAGTCATCCCATGCTCTAGTTTGCTCTTTGCTAACTTCCTCTATTCCCTCTGCTGCTGCCTTTCTCTTCCTTACTTACACTGGAAGTTCGCTTCTTTTGGCTTGTCTGCTGCAAGCAGAATTTCTAGATATGATTTCCAACTATATATTATATATATGACAGTCTTAGACTGGTGTGCAGACACACTAACCAGTATTTCGTCTCCTACATTTTAATGCCTTATACATTGATAATGTAGATAAATATATAAAATATCAATATATTCATGTGTGCTGCCGATGCTGCTCAACTTATGTCCCTTTTTCCTTGTGTTTTGTACTCAGCTCTGCTCTCCCAGCGTTCAGTTCCCCTTGCCAATTTTTTCGTCGTCTTTTGGTATATATATCTCTTGCGATTGTATTAGAAATGGTAGATGTGTACATGTATATATATATATATGTCTGTGCTGTAGAGTTGTATAGGTTGAAGTAGTGAGTAACAGGAAAACGGGAAAAAGAGAAAGAGTTACTTTCTCTCTCTCCCAATAGTCATCCATACCACTTGATATTTTTATGTGGGGAATGTTGTAGTCTGTTTTCATATAATTTTTGAAAGCAAAACAAGAATTCACGAATTTATAACCAAGCGCCATCCCAGCGAAAAGCCATTGCATATGATATGCACACACATTTAAATAGGAAAAGCACTTGGATGAGAGTGAACTTTTACTACATGTATTTTTAACTTCTTTTCAAAAAAGGAAAATATTTCTTGTTGGCACAGAAAACAGCAAAAACTAATGGTAACGCTGCTGTTCTTTCTTTTCCTCGTTGCAAAGTAAAAAGTATTTTTTGGGTGAAAAATATACAACTCCCACAAAGAAAGAGAAAGTACACAACTTTCTCTTTTACTTTTCCAACATCCATTTTATATACACAAATCTTCTGTAGTTAAAATAAACCTTAGAGAATAGTGTAAGCATTGTATATTGAGGAAAAACTATGTATGTATGCTTTATGTGGGATTCCTACTCATTTTGTTCTCTTCACCTTTTTCTTCGGCTTGTGTGCTCTCTTTCTCCTCTCTCTCTCTCTCACTCCTATTTTCTCTTCTAATCCATGTTGTTTGAGAGACTAAAAGTGTGTGTACTTTCTCTAAACTTGCTTACACAGGGTCTTGGTAGTACAACAACGACTTTGCTTACATGGCTCTATACATGCTACATCATGCATTACCTCTCCTTTTGCCAGATGTGCTTCCCATAATATTATGCTTTTCAATTCTCTTCTTCCTTCTTTCTCCCTTTTTTCTTGCAATCGCTATTTTATGCCTTATATATTATATTACACTTGTCCTTCCTTTCTTTTCCTAAAAAAACTACAATACCAAGAACAATACATATGCAGTTTTTTTCTCTTTAACAACTTGGGTTGTCACCACACAAGTGTTTTTTTTTTCTTTCTTCAAAACTCTTGCCAATTTAATTTCGGAGAAGCCTTCAAAAAAATTATATTTCCAAAAAATATGTACTATGACCAGTGTCATTCAACCAAGCCATTGTCAGAAGATTCCAATTCAAAATTAAATCAACTTCTATTCTTTATTTATTATACAGCACTCTGTTCTCGGAAAAATTTCCCATATCCAAAAAAATCCGTGCATATGCATTTTATATTCTTGAGATAAAATCAAAATTATATAACGATCAAATTATATAATTTGCATAATATGCATATCAACTTGATGCCATTTTTCTTGGAGAACTGATTCCATTTGTATAAAAAAGCACGTAAGTATCAAAATAATATCTGGAATTGGAAGGAAGGAAGAGTGGTGTATATGCTCATCTTTATTATGTAAGCTGGAAAGAAACATCTTTCACATCGCTTCTGCCATCTGGCTCAATTGAGTGGGATGAGTTAAGGAATGTTATGCCCTTTTATACACGGATGCTGATATGATAGTGTGTGCACACAAAGTAATCCTCTTTCACTCTACACGACTCCACTTGGTTTTTGTGTTTGGTACAAGTGGTGTATCACTTTTTCAAAAGATTATGTACAATATGCCCTCCCACGCATTTCTTCTTTACCATTATATTGTTGCACAACTTTTCAATATCCAGAATAAATTAAGGAAATATAATACCCGATTTGTTAACTTTCCAAAATTCCATGATAATTTTTATTTTCATAAAATTACGTCGCTATTTCCTCCAAATTCATGGACCAATACCAACCGCCTATTTTTACAGATTTACGTCAAAATATTTCAAAGAATGGGTTTGAAGAGAATTGAAAGCAGGGTAAACAAAGAGATTTATGTATCTAACCCGTAGTATTTTCCTTTCCATTAAAATAACAAGCATATTTAGACTTTCACTGAAACGTAATTGGCTGCTGGTAACCCAATACGCAAATTATTATTGATTGTTTATCTAAACAATTGTTATTACATAAAAGCAAGCATTGTCGTTTCAGCTATATAGGCAGCTCTTTCGGAAGGGTAACCCGTTTCCGATTCACGTTTCCTGAAACAACACACCATTTCTTGTAAATTGCAGTTACTGGTACTCTCCAAAATACTCATTGAGAATCTTAATGGCCATCTAAAGCACAAGAATAAGCTGATCCAACATTGCACAAGTATTTCTCGTGAATAAAAAAAGATGATCTGGTTTTCAAAACCATGCCCAGATGGGCTCAATGGTAATGTTATTCTATTGTTGTTTTTTTGTATTTATTACTTTCTCACTACCTATTATTATAAAAGTTACATGACTATGTTCGTTACATGTTCGTTTGAACAACATGTTCCAAATTTCTTCCATTCTTTGGATTAGCAACAGCATGACGATGTTATATTGTGTAGGAGGAAATAGAATACCGCGGGAAGTACATTCAATAAACATACATATAATATGTGCAAAGTCTAATACTTCTAAGAAAACTCTGATGAAAACTAATACTTTTTCCTTTCGTTTTCTCCCAGCACTTTCCTTACACAATTCCCATTGATTACTCTATGTGCTCTCTTGTGAAACACCAAAGTAGTGGTTTTCACTACCCTTTGTTGTTCTACTACAAATACTAATTCAATGTTAGTTTTTGCTTTTATAGCGTAACTAACCACACTACCAGACTACCCCCACCACTGCCCTGGCTACTTACTGATTTTGGTAAAGTAAGCAAAAGCAAACGTATATACAACAACTGTAAAGACTGATTGCAATTGTGTGAGTTCTTTAAGTCATACAAACAAAAGGAAACATCATTGCCACTACAGCTACCACACTATACCATCGCCGCATTGCCACCACGAAAGCCTTTGCTACTTCATCTTTTCATTCAACTAACGAGCCATGCAGCCATAAGACATCGCCAAAGATTCAATTTTTATTTTTTTGTGGGTCCATCATGTTGCCTAGTCTATTGGATAATCACACAAAAGAAACCAATTTTTATTATTCTTCTTGTGTGTGTATGTAAGAGTGCATGTTGTGAAGCCTTAAAACAGATGGTAACGATCCCATTCCTACCAAGACATAATTCCATGTAATCCCTCAAATACACACTCACTCATACCACCAAACAAATAAACTATAATACATGTATCCATTTTTAGTAGCTTCCTTAACGCCTAAAAAAGTGATGAAACGAAAGCGACAAAGAAAGTCTGATTTTCCTCTTTCTTCTCTCTTTGTTCTTTTTAGTTTATTAGTGAACATGACAAAAGATGAAGAAGAAAGTTTCTTTGACATGCTTGATAGAGTTCCTTTCGGCTATTGATGGAGTTCCGATAATCACGGAGAAGTTATATATCTATTTTAACAAGGAGATACTTGTGAGATACAAATACACTCACATCTTCAAAATATTCAGAGCTTTTTTATGATTATCTTGAGATCCTTTTTTTAAAAGAGAAAATTAAGCTTTCATTTTTATTCATGCAATTATCCTCATTCTTTTCAAAAAGAAGTATGATAATCTGTTATGTAAACTAGATGCTTAGGATACCATGTATATAAATGCAGCTCACGCCAAACCAGACTGCTTTCTCCAGTATCATCCTTTCACCAAAATTCTAGCGCTTTCCCCTAACACACTCTCGCGGAGAAAGACTCAAACCCGTAAAGAGAAACAAACTTTCTCCACTTTCACTACCCTTCCCTGCCACAAGAGTGCTTTCACTGTGAACCCCTAAAATCTGATGCTGTGAAACTTTGTAAAGTCTAGCTAACCTTTTTACGACGCCAGAGAGAGCCATTACATACATCCTCATCTAGAACCATTAGTAGACTCAAGTCGCCCCATTTGGAAACTACCCTAAGCATGAATAATAGGCAATATATTTTGTTATGAAGGCAATGATGATAATCTGTCACGATTAACTATTGAACTTGGCAAGACACACAATAATCCAACAAAGTAGAAAATGTGGTGAAGCGAAAGTATTTAGATTTTATCATACAAAAAATATTTAAAAAATCAGGTCAGCATGTAGCAATAACTTCCGTCCTTGATGATGTTTCATGTAAGCTTTCCAAAAGGTTCAAATATTTCATCAGCTTTTCTTTCCTTCCTTTCAACATGACGATAACTTGTAAAGCATAACCTGTGCAGTCAAATAACAACAGCTTTTTGTTATTTTACAATTTTCCCCAAATTTGTTTCTATTCTTTCCAACTAGTCACACATAGTTTGTAACGAGGTCTGCCATTGTCTGCCCATGTTGTTTTTGTTAGCACTCGTCGACTCTTACCCTGTGAACGTCCAACCCTATTGTTTCATTCAATGACCATATAATGGATCCCATGCTGATTATGTGTGTAGTTTTAACCAACCAAAGAAAACTTTATTTATGACACTCATTTCATGTTACGATCACGCCGTAAAAATACCATGTAATACTTTCTCTTTCTCTCTACCTATTATTTTAGTGCTCTTGAGCTCAAAATGTATACTAACACACATGAATAAGTGTACATACTTGACTGCCTTCATTTTTATTATACTGCTTTACTCGCTACGTTCCCAAGCTTTTCTCTCTCCGGTTGTAAATCTTAATTATTGCACCAAGGGAGCCCGTTACACAGATTTTAATTACTTGTAATGACGCCACTAAAAACACAACACAACCAAAAAGTGAGTATAACATTAGCATCAGCAATAAGAAATGCACAAGTGGTAAAATAAAACATAAGCCTATCAACAACATCATCCTTGCCATCACTACTTTTAAACCAATTTCTCCTTCAAATAAAAAGTATATTACCACTGGGATGTGATCATGCATGACTTCAATTCACTTTTATTTTCTACTCACACTATCCAATCGAATAATAGCTCTAGCTTGAAAAAAAAATCCTGAGAAAAACCAAAAAAAAAAACTTCCAATTTAATTTAGAAGTTTTCCTTCAAATCCTTCTCAAACCAGAAAAATCATATTATAATTCTTCGTTATACTATGCTGGTGTTGAGGACATTGCTTGTTAGCTTTAAATTTATCAAGGATTTCAGTATGTAGTATCTATTTACATGTAGATTGAGTGGAAAATAATAGTGGTCCTGGCTTTTCTCTCACTTATGTATCGTGGATTCACACAAAAAAAGTTTAAAGGTTTTCATTTTCAAGTGTTCATTAGAAAAGAATGAACAATGAAAAGCGTGGATACAGACATAGGAAAGAATAATGATATATGAACATTGTACTTTTTCTATAGAAAAAATCATTGAAAGGTAGCAGCCCCTTTTATTTTTCCTAGAAGCATGGGACAATGAGAATTTAGTTAAATGTTGAATTTGTAATGTATATTCAAAATAGGAGATCAAAAGTGATATTTAGGAAACAAGGTGAAAGCTTTGAAAGCATATTTCAGTATATTGTGCTACAAAAGCCGCCAACAAGCAGGGAAGAGAGCAAATAATAAAAATAAGCAGTAACCTCCAATGTAAAAGCTGACTTGCTAGCTAATGAAAATAAGGATAACAGAATAGCATTCCGCTTGATTTCCCAATATATAAACATCATATCCCTTTGTAATATACACATGATACACCAGCAAAGTGAGATACGTAGGTAGTTTCTCCAGATTTCAATTTCGAGTTGATTTTGTGTTGCTGCTTCGTGCGAAACGGGATCTCATTAGCTCGAAAATTTTAACACGGCTCAGCGATCGTCAGGTGCATGCATGTAAGCTGGATTAGATTTGTAATCGGGAGAAATTGAGAGAGAGAGAGAAAGTGAATTTAATGAAAGTACATACATATACAACATACTCACTTTCACACTGCAAGCATAAGTAAAAGTCGTGACAAAGTCATAACTGATTTCCGCTTACAGAGGTTCCAACAAAATCTCTCCTCACAGGTAATAATTTCCTTGTTCGGATCAAACTGCCTTTCAGTCACTTTCACCAAGGCAGCCATACTTTTAGAGTTCGTAGTCAAAGAGAACGAGAATTTGTACATAAGCTAGTTGTTTATATAATGAGACTCGTTGCCAGTTTGCCGCTTGTTATTTAGCATTTCGAAATGACTTCTGCGAAGCTCAAGTGATTTTCTAGCTGCTTTGCAAATAAATAATCTGTAAAAGGAGATCATTTTCAATTTAACTCTATCAAGATGATGATAATGATTACAGGATTGATTATGGTGTGATCCGTTCAAGATTTAAGTAATAATTCGAGTGTGATTATTGCTAAAAAAACTATTAAAGTAGAAGTGGGAATATGCTATTGGATGAGTTTGGAATGCAAACGAGCTTATGAGTCAACAAGCCATTCTTTAAGATATAATATTCCTATAATTTCAGCCTTTTGTAGACGCCCACGCTAATAATATACCATTATATTTAATACTTGGTTAAACAAACTTGGCAGATTTGACTTATTTTCATATCTCTGCGAATCATTAGTTTACCGCTTTGCAATTTTTAAATAACAACATAAATACTTTGTAGTGTTATTGCTGATTGATTGATACTAGATTTTAATTCCCGACGGTTATATGATGATATTATACTTTGAAAACCATAATAAATTAATTCCACTCAAATGAAGGAAACACTGTTCATCAGCCCGGAATTAATTAGAAGTTATTCAGATCTCATTCTTGGTTCGTTAGAGTTAATCAGAAGCTAGTAGGCGTTTCTACGTGAGAGGACGTTATAAATGTCTAATGAAATGAATCTAAATGTGATTGATATAATTGAGGTTTCGATAAAGAAAAAAAATATCAAGAAATAATAAACATATTATTTAGCATAGAAAAAAATTAGTAAACATTTTTTAGATTAATTAGATCCAATTACAAATACGTCGGAATTTTTAACGTTTTTAGAAAAAAATTATTTAGAGAAAATTCTAGTGGAAAAAATCTACTAGACCTACATCTACTATTGAAGGTATATGTACTGAAGGTATAACTCTTTTAATCTCCGTTTATTATTATGGAATTCTTAACTCCACGGCGAATGACAAAGATTTAATTTAGTATCATCAACAATCTTATTATGTATGTTTGTTAGTACGCATGTAATAGGAAACTTTCTTTCTCCAATAGTAAGTAAAGAAGAAAATAATTGGATTTTATAACAGAACGAGGTAGGTAGGTGGGTATTAAGTAGGTATGCTGAAATCTATAAATGATTTTTTTTTATAAAAGCTTCGTTTCTACCTATTACTTAATATATTTCCAAACTAAGCCTCTCATAATCCTCTTTCTTGTCATCTGTCACTTTTCTTTAATTCTTGTTAATTTCCTTACCAAACATACAAGTAGGGTAGATACATAAATAAGTGATATAAACATCCGTTTGCATGTATATCTATGTACCTATATTATACGCTAGATATTTTATGTATTTTCAAAATAATACCGTATTTCCTTTTTTAAATAGTCTCAAAAATTCATTTAGTGTATCCGAGTTGAAGGGAAATTCTAAAATCATTATTTGCATTTTCCATGCTGTAGTTGATTACTAGAGTAGTAGAGTAATATCAGGAGGAGCGGTGGTGGATTTAATATAAAATCAAAGTAAATATTAAACTTTTATTCTGCACAACAAGTCATGATGATGAAATACACGCGCTCTTCTACTATTTACTCGGTGAAGTGGGAGGAATAATATTGCAAAAGGAAAAGTCAAGCCGACAGCAATATTTTTTGTTGGTGATGGTGGTGGAGAAGACGATGGATGCCTGATGGGAGGAATATATTGCCTATTATTTGTTTAGCTGTTATTATCATCGTTGTTGTCGAAGAAGAAGAGAGAGAGAGATGCTGTTGTATGTAGTGAGTGTAGTAGCTTTTTTTCTGTTGTTCCTTCTTTTTTTCTGTCTTTCTCACTCCAGGAGAGAAAGTGATATATGTGTGTGTATGTTGTGTGCAGTTTGTAGGTTGGTTTATATAGTACGTCGTAAAATGTGTAAAACACATCATCATCAACATGAACTTCTTTCACTCATAACAACGATGGAAAATCGAGAAACATACGACAAGCAAAGAAGAGAGAGAAGATGAGAGAGAAAGTAAACGATCAAGATTTTCTCTGTTGATTCTTTCCCTTTTCCCCACCAAAAGTATAGGGACTTGTATAGAGAGAGTTTGTGTGTGTTGTTGCAACGCTTGCGTTGTAGCCTTGAATCGATTACGATTTTGGAAGAAGCGTGTACCTCGTCTTATACATACATACACCTATTTTATGTAGTTAAAGATGATTATATTCGGCAATAACTACAGCCACTACTACTACATTGCTTCTACCCTGTTGACTTTCTCCAGTTTGGTTGGAATACTTGCTTTCACTCTTTTTCACTCTATTTTAGTTTTTTTATATGTGGAAGGTTTAATGTTACCAACCTTGCCTCCTGGTCTGGTAAAAAGAAAAGCAGCATTTTCCGCCAGAACAAGTAGAGTGCGTAGAGAAAATGCGTAGGACAAGGAATATAAGCGGGGTAGAGTGGCGATAGCTCTCAGTTGAGAGGAAAGAGAACTATCTAAAATGCCACCACTTGCTTTTGTCGACCTTCCTTTTTTGCATGAAAAAATGTGAGACTAGTAGTGTGGGAGCGGGATGCAAGCTAGTAAGCGATGATGTACGTGTGTATATGTGGCTTAAAGAAACGAAGAACAAAACGAGAAGGGAAAACACTATTACGCTTTTACTATGAAAGCATAAGGACTTTTTCGTCTGCTTTCATGATGAGCTTACTCCAACATGAGTGTGTGTAGTGTAAAGCTTTCTCTCTCTTTTTTACTTACTCGACAGATGAGAGAGAGAAAGAACAAATGCAGCTCTCATTACGACTGCTTTCAGTATTCCTTTCTAATGAAATAGTCGAGTGTATTGCAAAAAGGGTTTTAATTCTGTCCTCTCTCCTCGCCTCCCTCTTCTTCAAAATCTTTTGTTCTTTTTTCGTTCACTTCTCGTTGGTGTGCTGCTGAGTGAATGAAACTTGTCGTTTTAAAATTGTTTTACTTTATTTCATGTTTCTTTCATTTAAAAACAATACAAATACTATTCAACACATACCAACAACAGATATCGTTTTCCACCATATTTTTCTACTTTCCTCATATGATTTTTCCGGGGACAAGATGTGTACAGGGAAATCAAAATAAAAGTGTATAGACGTATATTGCTCCAACATTCCCATACATGCAAGGCATACATAATAAGTACATATACACAAATAGTCACATCATGAAAGTCACTCATATGTACAATTTCTATTAGATTACAATGTCTGTCTGTTCAATTCTGCTGTGGCTTGGCTCGTTGTACTGTTAGTACTACATACTATTTTTTTACCCTTTTGCATCATGGAGCATCATCATGACATTGTTTACTACTATATTACTTGTGGGACCACGGGGACCCACACAAGTAGAAAAATAGTTTTTCGAGTGCTTTCCTCGAGGAAAACTACTTGTTTTGTATATGTGTACAGGATATGTATAGGTGAGTATTGGCTTACTTTCATTCAGCCTGATACATACATTGCAAATGATAGGGGACATCGACCATAATAAACCAGTGGAGTGAATAACAGCACACGAACGAGCAGCAGGTGAAAAAAACTATGTCTCCTCAACTCTCCATTTGTTGCCTGCGGACACACACAGGGAAAAAAAGCAAAATCCATGAGCATTTATTCTCTACGTCACAAAATATGGAATTGCAATTTTTCCTCATATCCGCCACAAGCAATACACACACTACCAACATCACCATGTACACAGAAATGTACATGGTGACAGTGGACATTTTCTATTTTCCTCTCTAACAGCAAAGTTCATTATTTCGTTTACTCTCGGATGAATACAGCTAGTCTGGTGATGTAAGCGGTGGTGAAAGTAAACTTTCACTTAGGCCACTACTATTATTATTACTTTGTACGTATGTACGTAGAGACTTTGATTGAGCTTGATTAAACTTGAAAGCTGCTCTATACGACTTTTACTTATCTGTCACTCGTCATATAACTATTTTACAAAAAAATATATATTATTACACTGCACATCATCAATACTAATACATTTACAATCTCGACTGCACAAGACTAAAACAATAATATATCATCCCCCATCATGAAATCTGTGGAGACAAGTGAAAAAAAAACACAAGCACGTCATTATGACCATCATCATCCTGATAATATTTACTATTATAGTAATAATGATGAACGTCTCTAATGCTCCATTCTCATTTGTTTTCCTGTTTGCTTTAGATCAGGATTTATATCCTACCGACGACAATGAACTGATGCTAGTGGAGTGTCCTGCTGTCATTTTGATTTTCATTACATCTGCCATCCCGTGTATACATGCATGTGTGTGAGTGTGTGTCTAAGTCTTCTTTCTCTCTTCATGTTGCATCCTCCGCTGAGTATGTGTGTACCTAAAAATGTACACATTATATAAAATAGTACTTATGTTGATGCACATAATATATCTTATCTTCTATCTATCTGTCTGCCTTTCACTAGACAAGTTGAGTGAAAGCAGAAGCATCGGAGTAAGTAGTGACGATCTGATGTGTGTATATCTATCTCTATGCCTGTTTAAAATGAAGACGGAATGGAGCATCGGGGAGAATCAGCAACAACAGCAGCCTTATTGTAAGCAGAACAACCAAAGCCAGTCAACTTGACTCTCGTTCGTATTTGTAGTAGTAACTCTCCTATTTCAACTCAAATCGAACTCTCAGCTCCCTACACATTTTCTTCCCTTTCTTTTTTTACTCCCTTCGCTTTCCCTCTACACATCTAAAAGACGAGCAGGAGAGGAGAAGTGGAAGCAGCAGCAGCAGAGAAGCAGCAGCCGTAGTAGAATAGCACAGAGGACGAGGTTTCACGGGGGAATCAACCAGAACAGCACACCAACGAGCTTGCACACAGTTTCATTTGGACTCTTCACCTGATCACCACACACACACGCAGCAACTCAGTCTCCACCACCAACACCGACGTCGCGCCGTCATTGTAACAGAGAAAAAAAAACTTTCTTCTTCTACTCATCTTCCTTTATTTCTCTCTGACTTTTTATGATGACTGCTAGTTGAGTAATAAAGGAAAAGTGAGTGAGTGTGTGTGTCTGTTGTCTGTGCTGTGGTAAAACAAGAGAAACTTTATTTAAAAAGAAAAAGAAAGCATAATCATCATTGGCATTGTACCATGCAAATACCACATCACAAGAAAAACCGTTACTTTTTTAGGAAAGAGGCAAATAAATATATACAATTAGCATGGAGAAATTAAAACTGATGGTTAAAGCCAAGCTCAAGGCTGTCAGTGTCAGTATATGTAGCAGACATTATGGGAAATAATAAGTAAGTTTAAAAATATATAAAAATACACTATGAAGTTTCTTTGATTCCTTTGTAATTAGTCTCCATGGCTGAGTTTTTACGTAAGAGTGAGATCAAGTGAGTGCGAAAGTGAAAGTACATGTTCAGGAAAGAGCTTAGCGAATTGATTTTTTTTTGCGACAAAAAAATCTCTTCTTAAAGTTTAAGGTGAACTGGTATGTATGGTGGTAGTGATCAATTGTTTCATCAAAATGACTAAAGACGTGAGAAAGTTACGTGACAGTGACGGCATTACAACCGTTTTATTGTTTGCTTCAATCTGTACGTATGTATGTCGCTGCTGATGTTTTTGGCAAGTTTTAAAAAAATCATGGTATCGTGTAGCTAGCGCTTTTACGGTAAGTTGAGTTTTTTTAGTGGAGTGGAGATTTTTTTTTCTTCAACCTTTTCTTTTAATGTTTGCGCCCTTGAGGACCATTATTGTTTGCGTAGTGACTGACGTTCCCATTGAGTATAGTAAGTTATGGGCCTATTGAGCAAACTAAATGGGAGGAAAGTAGTGGGATTTTGATTACAGCAGCAGTTTTATTTTTCTTACTAGGAAGTAGTGAGAATGGTCATCTTGAAAATGAAAGCAAAGTTTTTTTCTTTTGTTGCAAAAAAAGAAGCATGGAGCCAGCTGCTTTTCAGCATGATGACCAATGACTTTTTTTGGTTGGATTGTTAGAATGCATGAATGGAAATAGCACGAAAAATATTATTTTTTTTTCATAAAAAATCTTTTTTTAGAACCAAATAAAATCTGTTTGGTTTTGAAAATAATTTTTCTATATACTTTTTTCCAGGATTCAATTTGGTTTTCATGAAAAAGTTTTTGGCACGATGATGGGATGATGATGCTTGCAACTGTTTTGAAAAGGCAGGGAAGAATAATGTATTTGTGTGCTCTAAATCAGCTTCTTCTTCTACGCTTGTTTAGAAAAAAAACCAATATCAGTTTTATGGAAGCAGGGGCACGTGATTCTATCAATCATTCTTATGTGATTGCCAACAATGTTTTCACAAAGTATTTAATGTGTGCATGTTTCACAATGAAATCCCATTTGAAATGGGATTTTTATTGACCAAAAACAATTTGTTGACTTAAAAAGCCAAAGAAACAAAACCATTTTTATTGTTGACTCTGTGTGTTCTTTTTTTACGTATTTTTGCTACGTGGTATATCTATAAAAGTTTATTGTTCGACAGAAAATCATCATGGCTGGATAAAACTTGTGACACCATATCTGTTCTTAGAATAAGAGACATTGAATGCATTTGACGTATAAAAGTAATATGTGATTTTACTGTTTCAACTTTTTGATGAAAAAAAAAACTGGTTTAAGTTTTGAATGAGTGAAATTGAGGAAAGTCGCGAAGGTGGTGACGGTGGGAAATGCCATGTATGGTTCATCAGGCATTTTCATCATCATCATCGTCACTGTCATTATTTGTGCCCGGAGAAAGCAGCAGCAGCATCAGACAGCAGGAAAGAAGACTCAGCTTCATCCAAACTCTGGAGAAACTTGTATTTCAACAAAGACGAACCAAATATCATCAAGTTATTATTATTATCCTCTTCTACTTCTTCTCCCAGCAACAAATACACTATGTAATAATATCCTCCTTGATATTAGAATTATTGGAGTTTCATGGGTACACTTACTTTTCTCCATATTACCACTACAACTGCCCTGTGGCATCATCAGTATCATCATCCGTGGCATATTTTTATTATTATTATGGCTTAAGTGTTCCTGACGACGTCCACCAAGACGACGACGGGTACTTTACTCGTACTTTTCCAGCATTATCAGCAAGCCTTCCTGTATATCTACCCTTGTCACTTTCCTCACTTTATTTCCGTACATTTGTTGGATCATCATCGTCATCTTGTTCTCCAACATCAGCAGCAGTAACCATAATAACCACCACTACCCCCACCACAAATATCATCATCATCAACAACATCCTCATCTCCTTCTTCATAAATTCCAGTACGAATGTGTTTTTTAAGTTACTCGCGCAGTTCTAGTAGTTCCTCCACTGGATTTCCTCCTTTTCAACCAACTTTCACCACTATCTTACCACTGGCAGCCATACAAGTACCGGAATCGTCAACATAATAATAATCATCATCATTTGCATCATCGTCATCATCAGCAACAGCAGCAGCAACATTCCTTTCGTCTTGTGTGTGGGTCATGGAAAACCTCATTTTTCTCATCGTTATTGTCCTCATCTGTTACGGTAAGTAGCAAAAAGCGCAAAAACCAACTTACTCATTTTGCATTTTGCATACATGTGAAACTCATACCAACATCATAATAAGCAGCCAGTGAAAGGCAGCATAATACACACATATTTCCAAGAGAAGGACAAAACTTTTCTAAAACCCACAAAACCGAAAAATGGAGCAAGTTCTGGGAAACCAAATTAATGCATTTGATTGTTCATGTGAAACGACAATTGCTCCGAGCCCTTTCTCCACAAGCAACTAAAAGAACCTTTTTCGTTGTCTGGATTTGTGACTAAAAATCCAGACAACCAAACTGCTTTAAAAAAAATTCCCTACTGAAAGAAACGAATAAATTTGTGAATGATGATAATAATAATAAACGGTATGATTTGGTTGGCATGGTAGTATTTTACCATATTATTACTTTGCTATTCCACAATTTATTGTTATGAATCAATATAGAGCCAGTCAAACTACTAGCACAACTGGGATTTCTACTTTTCAGACTACTTGAGCCGAGAGGCTTGTTTTCCTCTCAGGTGTTAACTAATTTTTAGACTCACTCTCTCTCATTCCCAAATTTTCCACATAGTATAAAGAAGGCTTGGAAAGATGAATCATAAATATAGAACTTACTACCGTCTAGGGTCTGATTATTACGAGCAAAGTTTGAAAATGAAATTTCTCTCCTGCTTGCTTTACTTTGCAACAAAAAAATTTAATGGAGTGCCTAGATATGCGATACGATACGACTATTGCAACATGGAAACGTTACGTATCTAAGAGATATCTTTGAAAACTTTGTTCTCTTCAAAGTTTTAGTGATACTTTTAAATTGAGAGGGAAGCAGAGTAAAAGCAGTGGAGCAGCACAGGGCAAAAAGGTTTCTCTTATTTGTTAGTTACCCGGAAATGGAAAATTGTAGCAATTTCTTGAGCAAAGTATTACTTGTTTGTGATGTGTTCTGGAGCATTATATCTCATTTATTAAAACATCAGGATAGTTTGTACTGTGTTGTAGAACGAGAGAGAGATGCAACCGTGTTTATATTATTTACTTGATAAACTTTTTAGTCAAAGAGACGGCAAGAAGCAATCGTTAAATATTTCTTGTCGTTTCTCTCAAGTTGATCTTTTACCCTTTATAACATATTATTATGAAATATAGTAAAATGTCGCTTAAAAACCTTGTTCTCTTTTCTTTTCATCATTTTTTAACAAAATCATACATGGATACAAGCATCAAGTATCCCTCGGTATTTAAGGGAAGACTTTCTTCTGCACAGTCAAATGTACAAATTACATGAGATTTTCGTTTCTTGTGAAAGAGTGAACAAACAAACGATGAAGGTTTTTCTACAACTGCTTTTCTCTTTCTTTCTTCTGTTGTGAGAATTTTTTTCTACCATTTTGTATATTAGTAACAACGACTCAGACTAAGATGACGATGTTATTATTAATACATAAGGGAAAATGACTGCTTTATTCTTTACACATTCGTTCACATTTATTATAACTTTTTTTGTGCTGGCTGGAAATTCTGCTTCTTTCTTTTCCCGCTGCATATACAGTCAAGTTTCTCAGAGTAAATAACCCTGGTTTACTCTTTCCCTCTATTTCGCTTTCAATGTATGGTTTGGTGACGTGATGGTGATGATGATGGTGCAATGTGGAAGACATGACAATTGATATGCTTTCACTACACTACATAACATCGTTACTAGCAAATGTATACACTTGTTCAGTTTTTTCGAAATACACTGACTCAACTCCATTATGTGAATGTAGTAGATGGAAGGAAGTCGAAGGTTGACCTCTTTCCTTTGACTTTTTCTCTTGATGTCGGTGATGTGATGGCAGCGGTGGTGATGGTGATGGAGACGGCGTAAGGTTTTGATACAACTGTACAAGATACACACAAGTAAGGCACAGAACTCCATTTGAATCAACTCTCCGTTTTTTGGGTTCTTTTAAAATGCGCTTTTCTTTCCTTCTTGCTTGCCCTCCTTCGTTGAAAATCAGAGAAAGTTTCTGTGTGTCTATTAAAAAAGCATATTATTTCTCCCTCTCTATTTTTTGTGTGCAAATCCACTCTACACTACACCGTTGC
Source organism: Entomobrya cf. arborea Gr-Col-00668 (assembly GCA_034699025.1). Lineage (NCBI taxonomy): Eukaryota > Metazoa > Arthropoda > Collembola > Entomobryomorpha > Entomobryidae > Entomobrya > Entomobrya cf. arborea Gr-Col-00668. The sequence goes on along the minus strand of JAQIWN010000039.1, from coordinate 7,146 downwards.
CTACATATTCACCGAGTTTCTCCTGAATTTCTCTTTCTCTCTCTCTCTGAAGTTTCTCTAGTTTGGTCTGACTTGGAATACACTTTAATACATATATGTATTTAAATGAATGTGTGTGAGTGTGTCCATACATAATGCAAATGAGGCAGGCAACTCTACAAGATTGTCATTCAAAACATGACAGAATGAAGGGAAAGTTAAATTGGGCTATTTTCACCCGAAGAAGGAGAGAAAAAAACACAAGAAGGTGGGAAATGTTGGAAATGAACCAAGCCAAAAAAGCCAAGCATTTTCCATCTAGACCAGGGTAAAAAGTAAGTCTGGTGAAAATACAGCGCGTGCTTTCTCTACTTACTAAAAGGAAACCAAAGGAATAAGGAAATAAAGTTTCCCTCTTGCTTGCTTGCTTGGCATGCATGCACTTTCTCTCCTTCTTCCTCTCTCAAATTTTTACTACTTCTCCTCATGTTTCTGGTTTGGTTTTTTGGTGTCTTGTTCAAGTGGTAAATGCTGTCACGTTCCTGAGCTGATGCTTTGTCAGCTATGTATATATGTATATACACTGTACATACATACAACCCTAAAAACTCAACTACCTACTCCACTAACGTTTTTCTTATTCAAGAAAAAATGTGTATCCAGAGAGAAATGTCTTGTTGAGGCTCACCATTCAAACCAACCTCACATTACTTCTCTTACATTCTACGTACCATTTATCCATTCAACTTTTAGTTCGTTCGTCAACCAACCTACGTTATCTGCCAAAGGGAAATTTCTTCCCTTCCGTCTGTCTATCCATCTTAAAGCACTAGCTATACTTTCTCTCGCTCTCTCTCTCTCACTATGTTTTGTGGTTTCTTATTATTACGCTCTCCCGTGTCACTCTTAATCAGGGTCAGCTCATTAACAAAATGACTACTTTTCTCCCAACATTTGTATTTATATTACTCCGAGAACCATTTCAATAAAGATGTCTTTCACTTTTCAAACCTGTCATGTGATTGTATGTATGTGTGTCTGAGAGAGAGAGAGAGAGAGAGAAAGAAAAAGGGTTTCGGTTCTTAAGTCATAGGTAACTCCTAGATTTTCCTCCATTGTCACTTTAATCTGTCACTTACCTAACTCTCTACGAATACCTCTTCTCCGTAAATCTGAACAGTTCATTGACCTCTGGCGTCTTGTAGAATTGTCAGTGACACCACGGAAATGACAATGGACACCATTCTGCACATGTACAAGTACATACTCATGTTCTCGCATACCATTTCTCCAATTACCACTCAACAAAATGCATTGGAGTGTCAGTAGAGAAAAAATACCTAAATTGACAATTCTCATGGCTTGCTATAAACTTAACAAATATTTCTCGACCTTACATAGAAAGGGCAGGATTCCTCTTGACATACAGTCTTGTTTCAAGCGCTTTTTAGGTTAGAATGCCTCGTCACTAAAAATAGACGAATAAAAAAGTCAAACGCAGTTTATTTGGCTCTACAAATAATAAAAAATACTTCGCATTCGTGGAAGAAAAAGACAAAAACATTGAAAATCTTAAGATTTTTACTTCCGTCATTTTCCATCTCCTCCCACTTTACCGCCAACCTTTACAAGATTTTTATATCCTTATAGTCAATTTTTCCTCTTTGAATCGAGATCCAATTCAACCATATCCCAGTAGACCTTGTAGTAAATTGTTGCCCCTATTATTCTTCAATTCTGTTCACTACTATATTTCGCAAAATGAAACTTATTTTGTAAAACTGAAAGCAACCTTCTCTTCTGTTCGTTCGCAATTTTCTTCAAAACTTTTTTTTTCTTCAGATTTTATTGATTAGAAAAACGGAAAAAAAGGTATATTGCTGACTATGTAAAATGACTCACAAAAATCGTTATGAAAGCAAAGGCTCTGTGTGTGCTCTGTTCTCTGATGTTTTGTGTGAAAGGAGATCCCATTTGCCTATATATTTCTCACATTTCTCTTATTGACTTATTTTTCTCCCTTTTTTTGCTTTTCTCTGTCGTTTATTGATTTCAACCTTTTTCAGCTTTCTTACCTCTGCCACCTCATCATGCCGCCGCCATCATTTCATTTCTTTAACAACTCAAAAAAGTCTACATTCCAGCCGCCGTCAAAATTGTAGGATCACGTTTTTATAACAAGATGATGATGATGTGAGAAGGCTTTTATCCAAGGTTACTATATAATTTTTTTCTTATATATACCCTATCAGGAATCAATACCTGTCACATTTTTTAAGCAAATCTTTATACACCTCTCGATTCTTTCATTTTTTTTCTGATTTGTACTTTAAAAAATTCTCATCTTTTATTGGCCTTGATATTATTATTGTGCCGCCGCCCAATCTTGAAATATTGACATAAAAGTGAACCAAATCATTCGATTATTTTTCTTAGCCTTCGAACGAACAAGAAGAAGTGCTCAATCTTATTGCTATTTGCAATTGTCATTGTGATCTGATCAGCATCATCATCATCCTCCTCACAATCCTTTACTCTTTTGTGATTTTTATAGCTTGTTCAGAATAATGTGGAATTGCAGGAAACGAAAGAAAAAAGTAGATGAAAATGGTATTAGTTTGTATACTAGGTATATATACACCGTCAATAAATGTATATAGGTATGCTTTTTTCTTTACTACTGATAAAATGGCTAGCAAGCCAGTCCGCAATTTCCATTACATTAAATAGTAAACTGCACAAAAGGCAATGGCAGTAGAAGAAAAAAACAGATATACGCATGCATTTTAAGTTAAAAGACACAACAAAAGAGAGAGGAAAAATAGTAGTCGCTTTATAAAAAAAGTAGAAAAGGACTTTTCCCACACACACGCAATATAATGGGATGAAGGGGACATGGACGGAGACGACGACACAAATAAATTCCCAATATTCAACAGTTCGCCTGAAATAAAAACATTTCTGTACTTTCACCGAGACAGAGAGAGGTTTGCAATATGTATTGTAAGTATGTCTTACTTTATACACTTGAAGTATTTTTATGCATGTAGATATATTTATGTATTTCTACTTTCTCCATCTTTTCCTCTCCAAGTAGTTTCTATTTTTTATTTCATCTCATTGAATCAAATCTGTTTCTTGTGTGGAACCAACCGTGTTTTTCTTCTATTCTTCTTCATCTTCTCAAGAAGAAAAAAACATCATTTCTTCTTCTTTTTTTGCTTTCTCCTTTTTTTCTTCCTTCTAGTGTTCAGTCAGACCCACCACTACCACCTCAGTCACACAAGCAGTCAGAGTAGTAGACAATAATGGCAATCTCACAAATGCAAATGTGAAAGTAATGTAATAAGGGTGAGAGTACTATCCCATTCCACTATGTACACACAAGAATATATGCATATATTTATACACATGCATAATATTTACCTATTATAGGATGGGCATAACAAAAAAATAGGAGAAAGCTTGATTTTTTTTCCAAAGGAAAATAAAGCAGGAGTATCAGAGGCAACAACAAAATAAATGTGTATTAGGTAAATGATGACGATGGCAAGATGGTTTTCTCTTTTTTCCTCTCTACTTACTTGCCTGCTTGCGTTCACTTTGACAAAAAAAATTGTTGATGCGTGCTCCTTTATACAATATTGTAAACATACCTATGTATATGTGTTGTCTACCACCCACTTTCTCTTTACCTTTTTCTCATAGACTTTACATTTCTCCTACTGCTGCTTCTCTAAGCAAGTTGGTTTTTATGGTCTATGCAAATGATGATGATGCCATGTAATCTGAGGAGCAATTCAAAAAGGCACCCATTTCACTTTATAAATATGTATTTGCCTTTCTCTCATTCATTCTCTCCTGCTTTCACTCTGACATCACCGGTATAATAGGTCTCACCCATGGAGCACATGACAAACGAGGGAACGTAAATCAGGTACTTTATGCAGCTCCATGTACACTTCCCTTTTTCTCTCTTCAAAATGGGAGGACACGAAAAAGCTACATATTTTTCCTGGAAAGATCACATCATCATCTTTGTACTAGTGCCGTGGTGGCAGCAGTAGTCACGATAATCATGATCGTCGCTGGAATCATGATCATCAGATCAGCATAACCAATGATCTTTTACGACAATGGAAACATTATCCAGCTCTGTCAGTAGTGTAAAACATACACAGCCAGTCCGTTTTTTTATTATTCCACCATTCCTCCCATGTCATGTAGTTAACTGCAGCAAGCAGCCATCATAACATAACAATAATAATAATAACAATAAGGTAGTAAGAGAAAGTAACTTAGAAACAGATAGATACAGACAGAGAAAGCGAAAGACTGTGATAATAACTATAGAACCCATGGCATGCTTTTTTTTTCGGTTTATCGCCACCACGTCCACTACCTCCATCCACCAACGCAACGCAATTACATTATTTTCTGTTGTTTATCTTTTTTGCTGGCTGCTGAATTTCGGAGAAAAGTTACTAAACTCCAAGAGCATTCCACAAGAAACATCAAACCAGAAAAAAATACATATACACCAAACAGACATCAGACAATTCCATTTATTTTATTTTCTCAGTGACTGGACACCAGGTCTACATGGTATAGTTATATATACACTGTCATGTCATTACTGCTGATAAAACTTGATAATATATATATATATACCCTTCCAGGCAAGTAAGCAGACGCTTGCTTTTCTTGTAAACTTTTCCATCTCTCTCTCTCTGATACTCTTCATATATAGTTCCCTACTGCAGCTTCTCTATGTAACCTTGATTACATTTAACGATCTTCATGGCGAGTTGGTTTTTGTGTGGAGGTGGTGGAAAATCAAACGGTTAATATTTATTGCATGATATCTCTGGAAAATAAATGGCCTCCGGTTGATTGGCTGTGAAGATAAAAAAACAAGTAATTTCACCCTTTTGCATTAGCCATAAAGCTTTCCAATGCATAATGTGCAGTAGCAGTTGTAGATTTTGGAGGAAAGTATAATCTGAATCTCTTATGAATCTAGTAATGTGTGCATTGGTCTGTGCTGGTGTGTGTGTGTGTGTGTGGCATGGTCCTAGCCTTATCAGATATGAAACCAAGGCAAGGTCACAATTTTCACAAGGGACCCGTATATTTACTTCCTTGGAGAGAAGGGGAAGCTCCCAGCCAGACAAAAATCCATTTTCAGTTTTCAAGTGAACGAGACCTTGAGCCGTATTGGATTTTGAGGAGATGAGATGAGACCCGTTTGAAATATAAATACATATGATGCATGTAATGATTCTAATGAAAAAAGACTATTAGATAGCCAGCATTTTCTCCTTGTCTAAAAACTAAAATAATCAGATATGCACACCGCACCGCTTTCACCACACATACACTTCTAAAATTCACCGACGCAACATCACCAGCAGAAAAAAAGAAGAAATAATAGCCATTTGACTACCACACACATTGCTCTATCCTACAGTACCGTGTATGTCTAGGGTTTGTCTCTAGAGAATTATCTCGCATTATTGGAATATAAAGTACCATTTTTTTGAAAATTGAATGGATCATCGTTATCATCACCATAGCCATCATCCTAATCGTTCTTAGATTTAATATACGACTGCTGCTGCTGCGTTTGCCACTATTTTATGGAACATTCTGGTATTCAGATGTCTCTGTGGAGATAATTTTGAATTCCAATGTCAATGGCAAGCAGGCCATAATATAAAAAAGAAGCAGTTAGACATGCATACAGGGAAAGCAGGTGAGATTGGTATGCAAGACACGTGAGCACACGTGAAAAATATTGGGCAGTTTTGGGAAATGAATGGGGAAAAATTGTCGTAATGTATGGTGCTTGCTGGTAGGGTATGAAGTCGTGGTAAATGCGTATATTTTTTTGGTGTGGAGCGGTGTTGCTTTTGCCAAATGAAAAAAAAATCCTCTGAGGGAAACTTCACTCAACCCATTCCAAACCTGCTGGTACTGGTATTAAAGTGCAGTTGGAACATTTTCCTCTATTCAAACTCAAAATTACCGTCATTGCATTACACAGGGAGTATTTTCACTGGGCACATTAAAGAAAATTGGCCATTTTAGTAGACATTAGACATTATAGTCAAATGATAAAAGGGGCACAGAAGACAGGGGCTGACTGAACTGAGGATCAAAGTAAAGTTTTTTTTTCTCTTTTGGAAAGAAAGCCACTTTTATTTTCAATTATAGCGGCTGTACTCTACCTATATTCTGCGTTCACATATTTTTGTGGGTGTGAAGAGTGGAACAAGGAAGCAAGTTTAATGTCAGGTTGTAATATAGATAGAGGGCAGGGGAAAAGGCGAATGATAATTATAAGGCGAGGTTATATCTCATTTGTAGTGGAAAATTTGCCTACCTGTTATGATTGTGAAATATATTAGGTATGTAGATATATATACTGTGTGGGTGCTTTAATACCCGCGGATTTTTTTTATCAAAGAAGGGAAACTTGACACCATTACCTCGCGACCGTGGTGTGGTAGTGGGAACAAAAACTGCTGTACAAATAATGACGAGGTGATGTTGTGTCTATTGTGATTTTGTCAGGTCTGTAAATGATGATGATTGAAATGAATGTATTTGTTTGTATTAGTAAAAGCTGCAGGGTGTTTACGAGATGTGTGATCATCACGATCACGAGTTTGACATGACAGACGACAAAATAATTGTAAGTGACATGATGAAACATTGGTATTTGGTAGGTATTTGTAATGTACGCAATTTTTGTTGTGATGTCAAAAAGTTCAAGAGTATTTTAACTGGGTTGAGGGATGTCATGTAATGTCATCATAAAACTAGGTTAATGTTTATTTGCTTTGATGATGATAAAGTTATGTAGAGCATATTTTATTTCACATTTTACAATCGTTTGAATTTTTGAGTAGGCAGAGACTTACAACTAATGATTTGAGTACGTTGCGTGGGTGTATGAAAAAAATACCTGAACTTTTTTAATGTCAATTTTAAGTATACTTTACATTTAGTAATCTTCTAAAAATGCTTTGTTTTATAAATGTTTTGATGTAATGTAATGAAGCATATTTCTCCAGAACAAAGTGAAGTAAGCTCTGTATAAAAATTATAAAATCACTTCATTTTTTCGAAACAATTTGCCATTTCTACTACGTAGTGTAAGAT